>JADBHE010000021.1:0-18028 GCA_018136845.1 Heterotis niloticus
TTTGGCAACTCATTGGGGTTCAAACTGAGTTCATGGCAGCTTAATGCAGATGCATGAGAAAAACAGTTAGGAATTTATTTAAGAATATAATAAGGGATAGTATTTCTGTGTACAGTGCACTGTGTGTGAATAGAACAGGTAACCATGACAACACTATGTACACAAAGTCATGTTCTCTTGTAGATTTTCAGTTCCATGCCTTGGTGCTCTTCCTGCTTGCATTCACAGTGGTCTCTGTCTACGGTGATCAAACTGATGTGAACCACAGATATGAAAAATTTTGTGATCAGCATTTTGATAGAAGCAGCACCGCAACAAACTGTGACAGTAAGATTGCTGCTAGAAATATTTACACAGAGCAGCAGGGCGAAAAGCCTACAAATACTTTCATATACAACACTCCAAAAGGTGAAATAAACAAAGTTTGTGCAAAGGCAGGGAAACAGGTTACTAAAATCTTACCAGATGGTACTTCTAAAGTCTTTTTCGAAAGTACCAAGCCATTCCCTGTGGTCACATGCAAACTAAAACCAGGGGAAAAGCCCACACACTGTGAATACAGGGGGCATAAAGATACCAAACACATTGCAAGTGCTTGTGATAAAGGCTGGCCTGTACACTATGATAGTGACACTACTGAACCCTGAACCTACATTGCTCACCTATTTGTCCAAAGGTGGAGGACGGCAACCGCTTGCAATAACCTAAAACAATACTAAATAATCGGCTAAAAACTGTGCTTCACAAAGTCTGCAACTGGCCATTAAAGTTTGCATAAAATGTTTATTTCAGAAAAAAATGGCAGGGTAACACTTATATACGGCATTTTCATTTAATTTGAGCATTTTGAAGTTACATTAAACAGCATATTGACAGGAGCATCCAGTTGGTGTTCAGAGACAGATAAGCAAGCCAAAACAGATGGTTATTCCAAGCATTTTCATACAAGAAATTTAATAGTTTAACTGTTTCACATCTGGTTTTCTAATACCAAGGAAGTCCTAAAATAAGTTTAAGAAAAAGTTGGCATACAGATGCTGAATCATGCAGCACACATAAACATTCAAATGTTTTAAAACTTGAATATTAAGAAAGAAGCCACACTGATTTTTTTAGTTTAGTTTGGCCGGAGCAAAATCAAAGCTTATATTTCAATACAACCAACTGTTTTTGCACTTTATAGGTAAAAAAAAAAGAAATGTAAAGGGGTCCCTAAAACTTGAAGGAGTCCCAATTCGTTGGGGGCTGCACTACATTTGGAAACCCAAAGGCTGGAAAGCACGCAGCCTGACTACGGCATGGAAGTAGCAAGCGGCCGGTTGTATTTTAAAAGAGGAAACAAACAGACTTTTTCACTCCAAATCCCTCCATCTGACATCTGAATAGAGGCTCTCCTCTGTCATCTGCCTTTTCTGTCCCTGTCTGGGCTTTTGCTTGGCGAACTGCAGAGCAGCGTAGTTCAGCGCATCGGAGTCACTATGCTGTTTCTGCGGAAGAAAGAATTAAAAAATTTACCAGAAAGTGAGTTTTTCTAAATATTTCTGATATGCTGCCCTCAGTTCTGCTTGCAGTCCTTAAGGCTCGGTGAGGAAGCTGGAAGTGGAGGGGGGTTGAAGGCTAGAAAAAGTCAGCCTTCACCTCAGTCCCACTTAGAATCTATGGCTCTGTTTGAAAATGTGAAAATCCGCGAGCTGTGGAGGGAACTTCTGTTTGGCCACGACTGTACGTTAGTTTAGAGAAAACTCGAAGTTCACCTCTGAGCCACGAAAGATCTGCATCTCCTTCCTGGGACAGATGTTGCACAGATTTCTAAACCCAAGTTTGAACTGAGGTTTATCGCTGAGTTTATTTTATTTTAAAGTTCGTAAATGTAACAGGTTCATCCATTTGGAAAAGTTTATGGTTGAAACCTGTAAGAAGTTTTGTTACGTTGGGCACTGACAGACATGAAAATATTTTCGATGTCAGCAGTGGATCTGAAGATTCAGAGAATGTAAAACTAATAAAAATAAAAATTGCTTTTGGTATCCACTGTCATTCCCAAAAAACAGCAGAATGAGAAAAAGTGCAGGACAGAGTTATATGCTGTTGGGAAACAGTGGGGCATTTATGCTGCGCTACGGTTAAACAATATTTGGAGTCTATTTCTTAAATCTGTGCCCACAAACATTTGGATTCAATGCAGAGACTCAAAAAAAATGACAAAAAAAATGTTCAAGCAAAAGTACCTTCAGTTCACATACTTGTTTGCCGTGTGCGTCTCCTGCGGAGTCTCCATCGCAGACATGCAGAGATGCACAAGCTGTTGGATCACATAGAGAATTAAAGAAGTTAAAAAAAGACTGTTAAAACTTTTAATGTTTCTACGCTTTTTTAAATTCAAATGTATTGCACCTTTATGGCATTAAAGTACACTTGAGAAGATAATATTTGTCATCCGGCTTGCTGTACACTAACTGACCGTGATGTTATGGTTTATGGTTTTTCAGAATGACCGTTAATGTGGTCAGTTATGCAAAATAAATAATGCATATTTTTCATAACTAAAATATTTCTGACTGCATTGATCTTGCAGTTAAAAATGAACAATTTTAAAAATGAACATTTGCATTCATACAAATTTGTTCATAAAGCAATAGAATAAACTAGAAAGCAGACAACCTGCACAACAGCAGCCGCATTTCTTATTTCTGGTCCCGATGAGAACGATGATGGCAATGAGGCACAAACCGAGCGCTGCTCCCAGGTAAAAAACCAACGGGTTTGCAGGATTTCCTGGAAGAATTAGACCGCATTGTTAAAGATGCAGAGTTTTAGCTTTTAGTCTCCTGCACTTGAGCCTGCAAAATCACAGCATGTATTTCATTTTATTTATTTTATCTCTACAAAAAATGGCTGGACAGCATTTATATTAAACACAGATGACTGGAATAGATGAAGTTTTTGAAGGAGATACAATGGCAACAGTGATTCTGTTGGGCTGTGGGTGTCTGTGTTCCTTCAGCTTTGCAAGTGTTAGGATTTTGGGCAAAAACAGAATAAAATTTTTCAATAAAAGCACAAAACTCCTTTGCCCCACAGAGCTGAAGCTGCTTTTTACAACAAACCCCACGCAGGCAGAAAGCGTGAGAAATAAATTTACTGAGAAAGGTGGAACGCTTGGGTTTAGCTGAGCAAAGCTGACAGCCGATATCTACGGTACTAAAGTTTGCAAAAATGGATGAAAACAGTGGCTGGTTTTGTGAAAAATGCGACAGTTTTTATGAAAGAAGAAATTTGTCAGAACTTGAAAGCATTCAACTCTGTTTGCAAGATACATTTTCCTACAGTTACTTTTTCTTCTAAAAAAAAAAAAAATTTATGGTAAGAAATTTACTGTGAGATGAACTGAAGGTAAAGTTTAAAGATGAACAGAGTTTTTTATTTTGTTCTAAAACACGATTCCTGCTTGGTGTAACAGCAGATCCTGCAAACTGCAATGTGACGGGAGTTCAAGTTCACCAAATTCATAAAGGAAACAAAATTCTTCCTCCAAAATTAATTTAACTTCGACCTCCTGCTTTGTCCCATTGCCAAGCAGAATGCGTCCGCAACTGCTACACTAAAACAGATAGAAAAGGTAATAAAATCCTCAAGAATAAAGAATAATCAGTGTAGTTGCATTCAATACAAAATACAATTTAACTCATAATATTAAACTGTACTGACTTACCTGTACTTCCAACCTCCAGCTTCATTCCGTTGCCAAACAGAATGCTTCCACACGTGGCCACAGCGCAGTAGTAAATCCCAGCCTCAGAACGGCTTAGGTTCCTCCTGGGGAGGCTGTAGACGCAGCTCCGTGTAGGAGACCTGACCTCAGTGCGCTTCTCACACTCATTCCTCCCGTTTCCTTGGGTGTAAATGAGTCCTGGAAGGGATTCTCCTGACCCAGGTCGGAACCAGAAAACCTGATGTTCTCCTGCACAGCTTTCGCCATCCACTGTGCACTGCAGAGTCACAGAATCTCCTGAATGGACTCCATCCTTCACAGGAGGCTGCACCACAGTCCAATTGCTGGACTTCTGTACTTCTGAACATGTAGAAAATTTGTGAAAAGCCTTAAAAATCTTTTTAATAAAGAGCTATTTAATTTTTACAGCTACATTTGCAATGCTAAAAAAAAGATAAATCTGCCTAAATTAACCAATTCTAAATTGAAATAAACTGAAAGAAGCCTGAAAACAGCTTTCATTGTTACCTTTTATTATGAGCATGGATGTGGCACCAAAGGCAAAGTTCAGTTTATCACTGTAAATTGCACAGAAGTAGAAACCAGCATCTGTTGTCTTCGTGTGTGAAATGTGAAGGTCGAAACGCTTCTGATTCCTCTGCAGAGTAAATCTCTGGGTTTCTTTAAAACCACCATAAGACACAGGGTCTGTGGGGGTCTGGGAATATCTTAAGATAAACTGTGTGTTCAGTCCAACTTGCCTGAACCAAACAAGTGTGGTGAATGAAGATGTAGAGCTGCAAGTCAGAGTAACGTTGTCTCCAGCCTGAGCTGTGACCACTGCATCCGGCTGAACGGGGTCCTCAGCGACAGCTTCACCTGGAGAGAAAACGTAAAAATTGTTGTTATTATATTAAGAATAAAGCATTTCTGCTCTCAAAGTAGCAACGACAATGTTCTTACATAATTTCATGAAGAAGACAAAAGCCAAAAGAGTGGGCATCTTCACTGAGCTTCTGCCCTTGAATCGATTTGGTTTTAGTCTTGGACTGCAAGCGGAATTGCAGTTTGGGTTTTTAAAACCTCTCAGTAGGAGGGCACGCATTATATCGGCAGCCCTGTGATTGGTCAGTTAGCGAACCTGATAAAAACTTATATATAACTTCAAAACAGTTAAATATTTGACCCGAAGCAGCTTTATTTTTGTTCATCAGTACAACAAATATTGAAATTTTCACAACAAACATTTTTTATTGCCAAAGTCTCTGAGTCTAATGGGTGTCGCAGCGGCCCAGGGCCCTGCCAGGGTGCCAGGCAGTGTGAACCTTGCACTTAAATTAAAAAGTGACCTGAATCAGGTGTCTTCTCACTGTGGGGGTCTCTGGGGTTCCCTGAGCAGACCCTCACGAACACTGGGAGTGGGAGGCACCAGCGCTACCTGCTGTTCCACCATTTATTACATTATTGTCATTGCTATTTAGAATCATGTTTGCTCCGTGGTTCACTCCCTGTCTTCTTACTTTTCTTGTCTCAGAAGTGCTTTCTTCAAAACACAAACTGATTTATTTAAGCAGCTTTACCAGCTCATTCAGACTCCCAGTGTCCATCAGATATTTTTATCTCTGCTGTTAACACTCGGTTGTGGCTGCTTTTGTTCCGTACAGGAAGTGACGCCCCGCTGTGGCTGCAGACTTAATCCTTCGTGCACACAGACAGAACTGAGCTGCACGACTGTCAGCACCGCTGCTTCTGTCTTGCAAAAGCCAAAGATTTATAATAAGAATGAAGCATTACTTCAACACAGTGTGAACATTTTTGGGAAAAGACCAATATAAGTGCAATATAAAACTGTGGTAGTAAATGAAATAATCGTACATTAATAGTGAAAACTGCTGCATTTTATTATTTGTGATGTCCTTCTGAGCACAAGTGTCCATGGTCTGGTGTGCATGAATGTGTGAATATTTATTAATTATTATATTAATAATGGCATTAATGTATTCATACAGATGAGGGACATTGGATGTGCTTTATGCAGCCTCATGTTTATTTATTGGCAGGTTGTGCAATGAGCAGGGGTTCATTCACATAAAATCATTTCTTGACGTTTAAGGATCCCAAGAATGAGCAAATAGGTGAATAATTCTGATGTTAAAGGATTTTTATGGTGAAATGAACAGCAATGTGCGGAGGGCAGGCACCTGTTTATATTTGGCCTAAGCGTCAGGGAAAGAATACCCCCATCACACAGGAAACAACAGCAAGAAGCCGCTTTTCTCACTTTAGGTGCAACCATCGCACTGGACTGCGGTTTAGATGGACCTTGACTCTGTGATGCAGTGGAAAAAGACAAACTTCACTTCATGTTTATTCTTCACAACTGAATCACCATCAAAATTCATCTCAGGTTTGTTAATGTAAATGAAGTTAAACAATAGAAAGGCATTCTTTATAAAGTTCACAAGTGTGGGTTCCACAACACAAAATCCAAAATGCAGCTTGGATGCTCATTTGTTAATGTTTCTAAACCGATGTGACTCCTGTTTTTGCGAGATGCTGCATCCCTGCAGAAGAGAGAAATTTTTTGTCTGAGGAGCATCAAGCATTAAAGCCGAGCTGATCAGCTCAGGTCTCAGCACCGCCTTGAAATCGCGGGTTCTGTTCTCTCATTCGTGAAGTTAATGTTTAGCTTCAGCAGCAGTAAAACAGTCCAGACCGCACGCTCATTCCAGATGAAAACACTAAAATAAAAGCCAGCGCTGAGCAGTTGCACCTTCTGCACAAAACCACGAGTTTTTCAGTGACCGGATCAGAGTTGAGAGGTAGAAAGCAACCTAGAATGAACACACAGTGGTTTGTGTGCTTTCAGTGAGTGTGGAAAAACAAAAATAAGCACCGTGCCAGCTGAACGCAAGCGGTCTTCATCGTACAGCAAAAATGGCAACGATGGGTAGTGCAGCAGTGGCCTGAGGCCTCCTGCAGATGTACGATATGGCAAAAGAAATGTCTGGGACGAAGAGTTTTAGAAAGCAATGAAAACTCACGTTTTTGAAACATTCTTCTTATTCTTCTTTCAGCCGCTCCCGTTAGGGGTTGCCACAGCGATCAAAAGCTTCCACTTCCTTCTCTCCTCTGCATCTCTCTCTGTCACCCCCACCACTTGCATGTCCTCCTTCACCACATCCATAAATCTCCTCTTAGGCCTTCCTCTCTTCCTCTTGCCTGGCAGCTCCATCCCTAGCATCCTTCTCCCGATATATCCAGGATCTCTCCTCTGCACATGTCCAAACCAACGCAATCTCGCCTCTCTGACTTTGTCTCCAAACCGTCCAACCTGGGCTGAACCTCTAATATACTCATTTCTTATCCTGTCCATCCTCGTCACACCCAATGCAAACCTTAACATCTTTAACTCTGCCACCTCCAGCTCTGCCTCCTGTCTTTTGGTCAGTGCCACCGTCTCCAACCCATGAAGCATAGCTGGTCTCACTACCGTCTTGTAGACCTTCCCTTTCACTCTTGCTGGTACCCTTCTGTCGCAGATCACTCCTGACACTCTTCTCCACCCACTCCACCCTGCCTGCACTCTCTTATTCACCTCTCTTCCACACTCCCTGTTACTCTGAACTGTTGATCCCAAGTATTTAAATTCATTCACCTTCGCCAACTCTATTCCCTGCATCCTCACCATTCCTCTGTCCTCCCTCTCATTTATGCACATGTATTCTGTCTTAGTCCTACTGACCTTCATTCCTCTTCTCTCTAGAGCATATCGCCACCTCTCCAGGGTCTCCTCAACCTGCTCCCTAGTCTCACTACAGATCACAATGTCATCTGCAAACATCATAGTCCACGGTGCCTCCTGTCTGATTTCATTTGTCAACCTGTCCATTACCATTGCAAACAAGAAAGGACTCAAAGCTGATCCTTGATGTAATCCTACCCCCACCCTGAAAGCATCCGTCACTCCTACCGCAGACCTCACCACTGTCACACTGTCCTTGTACATATCCTGTACCACTCTTACATACTTCTCTTGCACACCTGACTTCCTCATACAATACCACAGCTCCTCTCTAGGTACCCTGTCATATGCTTTCTCTAAGTCCACGAAGACACAATGCAACTTCTTCTTACCTTCTCGGTACTTCTCCATCAACACCCTCAGAGCAAACATCGCATCTGCAGTACTCCTTCTCGGCATGAAGCCATACTGCTGCTCACTAATCGTCACCTCCCTTCTTAACCTAGCTTCCACTACTCTTTCCCATAACTTCATGCTATGGCTGATCAGTTTTATCCCTCTGTAGTTACTACAGCTCTGCACATCACCCTTATTCTTAAAAATAGGTACCAGTACACTTCTTCTCCACTCCTCAGGCATCGTCTCACTTTCCAAGATTCCATTAAACAATCTGGTTAAAAACTCCACTGCCATCTCTCCTAAACACTTCCATGCTTCCACAGGTATGTCATCTGGGCCAACAGCCTTTCCATTCTTCATCCTCTTCATAGCTGTCCTAACTTCCTCCTTGCTAATCCATTGCACTCCCCTATTCGTAGTCCCTACATCATCCAGTCTTCTCTCTCTCGTTCTCTTCATTCATCAACCCCTCAAAGTACTCTTTCCATCTGCTCAACACACTCTCCTCGCTTGTGATTACATTTCCATTGCTATCCTTAATCATAGCCTTTGCCACCTCTCTCTTCGCCCTACGCCTCATCTCCTTGTACTCCTGTCTACATTCTTCATCTCTCTGTCTATCCCACTTCTTCTTCGCCAGCCTCTTCCTCTGTATACTCTCCTGTACTTCTTCATTCCACCACCAGGTTTCCTTGTCCTCCTTCCTCTGTCCCGATGCCACACCAAGCACCTTTGTAGCTGTCTCCCTTACCACTTCTGCTGTAGATGTCCAGCTCACTGGTAACTTTTCACTGCCACCCAGTGCTTGTCTTAATTCCTCCCTGAACTCCACCTTATAGTTTTCCTTTTCCAACTTCCACCATTTGATCCTTGGTTCTGCCCTCATTCTCCTTCTCTTTTTGATCTCCAATGTCATCCTACAAACCACCATCCTATGCTGCCTAACTACGCTTTCCCCTGCCACCACTTTACAGTCTACAGTCTCCTTCAGTCTGGCCCTCCTGCATAAGATATAGTCCACCTGTGTGCATCTTCCTCCACTCTTGTACGTCACCCTGTGTTCCTCCCCCTTCTTAAAATACATGTTTACCACAGCCATGTCCATCCTTTTTGCAAAATCCACTATCATCTGACCTTCTGTGTTCCTCTCCTTGACACCATATCTACCCATCACCTCCTCATCTCCTCTGTTTCCTTCCCCAACATGTCCATTGAAATTCGCTCCAATCACCACTCTCTCTCCCTCAGGTACACTCCTCGCCACTTCATCCATATCACTCCAGAATTCTTCTTTCTCATCCATCTCACACCCAACTTGCTGGGCATATGCACTAACAACATTCACCATCACACCATCAATTTCCAGTTTCATAACCATCACTCTGTCAGACACTCGCTTCAACTCCAAGACACTCTTTACATACTGTTCCTTCAGGATAATCCCTACCCCGTTTCTTCTCCCATCCACACCATGGTAAAACAGTTTAAACCCCCCTCCGATGCACCTAGCCTTACTCCCCTTCCATTTGGTCTCTTGCACACACAATATATCAACCTTCCTTCTCTCCATCATATCAGCAAGCTCTCTCCCTTTACCAGTCATACTACCAACATTCAAAGTTCCTATCCTCACGTCCACTCTCTTAACCTTCCTCCTCTCCTCCTTCCTCCGGGCATGCCTTCCTTCACTCTTCCTCCTTCTTTGGCCAGCAGTAGCCCAATTTCTGCCAGCACCCTGTCGGCTAGCAGTGCTGGTGGCGGTCGTTGTTAACCCGGGCCTCGACCGATCCGGTTTGGAAATTTCTATTTTTGTCCGCATATTTAGTTTGGCAAAAATTTTTACGCCGGATGCCCTTCCTGATGCAACCCTCTCCATTTCCGGGCTTGGGACCGGCACAAAGACATGCACTAGTTTGTGCATCCCCTTGCGGCTGGATTACGTTTTTGAAACATTCATTTTAAAAATAAAATTAATACAAATTAATAAAATTCATCTGTATTTGCATGGGACTGCCCTGGCCACATTTTGAACAAATGTCTACAATCTCCATTTGTCAGAAGCGTCTCTGTCAGAAGCGTCGGGTCGCCAACAAGCGTCAGGACGCCGACGACGGGTGCGACACGCGGTGATGACGCGGTGACGTTGCAACGCTATGCGAATGTTAGTTCCGAATTGTTCGACGCGACGCAACCTTAAGAGCGGCCGAGCCGACCGGCATCAGCACGGGACCTTAGATGTTAACCTGCCTGTGTGTTCCAAGGCTGTGAGAATAAACGACAGAGTGTTTACATATATCATTGCATTACTCGCCGGACGCACTCTACGCTGGGCAACGGCGTTCTGGGATAGGCCTGAAATGGCCGGTATTCCCTATGAAGAAATCAAGACGCGTTTCCAGGCTGTGTTTCACCACCCTGAAGCAGGACAAACCACTAATGAGCAACTCATGCGGCTCCAGCAAGGGAAGCGCTTAGTAGCCGATTATGCGCTTGAATTCCGCGTTCTGGCAGCCGAAAGCACCTGGAACGAGGTGGCTCTCCACACCGCATTTTGCAACGGACTCAGTCCTCACATACAAGCGGAACTAGCCTACCGGGGAGAGGACTGGTCACTGGACAGGCTTGTCCAGACTGCCATCAAGATCGACAACCTCTTCCGCGAGCGAACCAGGAAACTACAATACCCAGTTGACGCACGTTGCCCCTTCATCCCGGGAAGTGCCGGCGGAGCCTATGGAAATCGGTCGGCTGTCTCCGGCGGAGAGGCGCCGCAGACTGTTGGAGAGGCTCTGCTTTGAGTGCGGGCAACTGGGCCACGTTCGATCGGATTGCCCTTCCCGACAAACAACCAGTACCGTTGTCGGCGGGGTCTGCGGCGGGGTGAGTAGTCCTTTGGGATGTGATTTTCACTTATTATTGCCTGTACGGTTACGATGGGGTAGGCGGAAGATCGATGCCCAAGCGTTGGTAGATTCTGGCGCCGCTGGAAATTTTATGGACATTAGTTGGGCGATTGCCGCTGGAGTGCTGACACAACCGTGTCAAAGGCCGTTGCGTGTTACTTCCCTCGATGGACAACCCTTAGGCACAGGGCTGATGAAGGAAGTTACGAAATCTCTGAACCTGCAAATAGACAACTCGCATAAAGAGTGCATCACCTTCTATTTAATAAACTCCAAACGGAGCCCCATTATTTTGGGTTACCCCTGGTTGGCGACACATGATCCCCACTTTTCCTGGAGCACAGTAGAGTTAGTGGCATGGGGGCCCCAGTGTCCCCACACATGCATGGATATCCCTATTCGAGCTACATCTATTGAAAGTCCAGCCATGCACCAACCCACTAATGTTCCCCCTGAATATGGTTGCCTAGCCGATGTATTCAGTAAGGGTAAGGCAGGGGGATTGCCCCCACATAGGGAATGGGACTGCGCTATTGACCTCCTCCCAGGAACCACCCCACCACGTGGCCGCACATACCCCTCGTCCATGCCAGAACCTCAAGCTATGGAAACATACATTGCGGAAGCATTGGCGGCAGGCATTATTCGACCATCCACTTCTCCAGCCGCCGCGGGATTCTTTTTTGTAGAGAAAAAGGATTGTGGATTGCATCCCTGTATTGACTACAGGGAACTCAATGCAGTGAATGTACCTTACCCACACCCACTTCCTTTAATCACAGCTGCCCTAGAGCGAGTCAATGGGGCTACTATTTTTACGAAGCTAGATCTGCGAAGTGCATACAACTTGGTTCGCATATGAGCAGGAGATGAATGGAAGATGGCGTGTAGTACAACCACAGCCCACTGTGAGTATCTGGTCATGCCCTTTGGTTTAACAAACGCTCCCTCAGTGTTTCAGGCATTTGTCAACCATGTCCTGGGGGATTTGATCAACCGATTCGTCCTGGTGTACCTGGATGACATCCTCATGTTTTCCCGGACTCGTGAGGAGCACGTTGGGCGTGTACAGCAAGTGTTGGGCCGATTGTCATGCCATGGTCTGTATGTCATTGGGGAAAAGTGCCAATTTCACCTTACCAAGGTTTCCTTTCTGGGTTTTGTATTAAGCGCACAGGGTTTGCAGATGGATCCTGGTAAGACCGAGGCGGTCTTGAACTGGCCCAAGCCAGTTACAGTGAGGGACCTGCAGCGCTTCCTGGGCTTTGCTAACTTCTATCGGCATTTCATTAGAAATTTTACCACCGCTGCAGCCCCATTAACCGCTCTCCTGCGTGGGGATCCCAGATGCCTACTATGGACGGACAGCGCGAATGAGGCCTTCAAGGAACTGAAGAGACACTTCACCTCCGCACCAGTATTGCGACACCTAGACCCTGAACGACAGTTCATCGTGGAAGTAGACACCTCTAGGGTAGGTGTGGGAGCGACTCTCTCACAGCAGCATGGCAATCCTCCCCGAATGCATCCCTATTTCTCACGAAAGATCTCCCCATCCAAACAGAACTATGACGTGGGTAACCAGGAACTCCTGGGGATAAAGCTTGCGCTGGAGGAATGGAGGCATTAGTTGGAAGGGGCCGTTCTCCCCTTCGTAGTGTTCACAGATCACAAGAACCTCCAGTATCTGCAGACGGCTCGGAGGTTAAATCCTCACCAGGCACAGTGGGCCCTATTCTTTACACGCTTTCGTTTTACGGTATCTTATCGACCTGGGTCCAAAAATAAAAAAGCGGACGCCTTATCCAGGGTACACGACAAGGCCCTTGAGTCTGCTCAGATTGCAACAGTTCTCCCAGAATCTTGTTTTGTAGCGCCGGTTCGATTGAAGTTCTGGGACGACCTCCGGGATGCCCAGCGTGCTGACCCTGGACCACCAGACAAACCGGCTGGGAATGAGTACATCTCAGCCACCCTATGGTCCACACTCCTGCATTGGTTGCATGACACTCCGGCCACTGGGTACCCAGGGACGGGACAGACTCTCCACCTGGCACAACAACAATTCCGGTGGCCAACGCTGAGGGACGACGTCAAGCAGTTCGTGGCCGCGTGCGTAACATGTGCCCAAACTAAGGTGCCCAGGCAACTCCCTGCCGGGCAGTTGGAGCCTCTCCCCATACCAAGCCGGCCATGGTCGCACATAGCACTAAACTTTATCACAGATCTCCCTCGCTCCAATAATCATACCACCATTCTCGTGGTGGTGGATCGCTTCTCCAAGGCTTGTCGTCTGATACCGCTATGTGGGCTACCCACAGCTTTAGAAACTGCGGAACAGGTGTTCCTCCACGTGTTCAAGTCCTTCGGACTTCCCGAAGAAATCATCTCGGATCTGAGACCTCAGTTCACCTCCGCGGTCTGGAGAGCCTTCTGGCGCCGGCTAGGGGTCACTATTAACTTAACCTCTGGCTATCACCCCCAATCGAATGGACAGGCAGAGCGTTTGGTCCAGGAAATTGGGCGTTACCTTCGTAGTTACTGCAGCCAACACCAGGCAGACTGGAATCGCTTCCTCCCCTGGGCAGAGTACACCCAGAACTCCTTGCCTCGTACATTGACTAACCTGTCCCCTTTCCAGTGTGTTTTAGGTTACCAACCTCCACTGTTCCCGTGGGACCCGACCCCTAGCAACATCCCTGCCGTTGATGAGTGGTATCAACAGAGTGGTCAGGTATGGCAGACGGCACGGGTGCACCTGCAGGGCGCAGTGCGGGCACAGAAGCTCCATGCAGATAGGAGACGATGAGCAATGTCGTTCCGCGTGGGGCAGAGGGTATGGTTGCGTACGAAGGACCTGAAGTTGAGGTTGCCGTCTAAGAAACTCAGCCCCCGGTACATCGGCCTGTTTAAGATCCTCCGACGGATCTCACCCATTTCCTATCTCCTCCAACTACCGTCTCACTACAGGGTGTGCCCTACCTTCCACGTCTCCTTGCTAAAACCCTGCTGTACTTCTCGACTACAGCAGGACCAGGTGCGGTCCGTGCCTCCTCCTCCCCTGGTGGTCGATAGTTACCCGACTTACCGGGTGCGCTCCCTTCTGGACTCCAAACGTCGAGGCGGGTGCCTGTTCTACCTGGTGGACTGGGATGGTTACCGGCCCAAGAAGCAGTCTTGGGTGCGGGCAGATGACATATTGGACCCTTTGTTGATTGCTGATTTTCACAGGGCTCGCCCGGACTGTCCGGCTCCCCGCCCCCGGGGTCGTCCTCCTCGTGCATGGGCTTCGGGAGCTGCCCATAGGAAGGGGGGTTCTGTCAGAAGCGTCTCTGTCAGAAGCGTCGGGATGCCAACAAGCGTCGGGACGCTGACGACAAGTGCGATACGCGGTGACGACGCAGTGACGATGCAACGCGACGCGAATGTTAGTTCTGAATTGTTCGACTCGACGTGACCTTAAGAGCGGCCAAGCCAACCGGCATCGGCCCGGGACCTGAGTAATACTGTCTTAGATGTTAACCTGCCTGTGTGTTCCAAGGCTGTGAGAATAAACAACAGTGTGTTGGCATCCCTTGTCCCGTGTCTCCCTTCTGCATCTGGGTCCTGCGCCTTGCTTCCCAATCGAGTGCAGATCGATTTCGTGACACCATTTCAATTGCACTCTGCGTTTGCTGCAGTCACTTGCTATCCTCTGTTGGCATCACATCCAGAGGATTAAGGCTAACTCACTTCTTCCTAAAGTATTTTTATTATTGCGCTATTTTCTTGTCAAAATTCAAATTTATCCAACTTAATCTGCAAGTCTCTCACAAGCTGACAGAAGTTATAAATCTGTTGGGTTTCACCCTATGGCAAAGACAGAGACTAAACGCTGAGACCCCGAACCCTGAGACGTGGGCACCTACAGCTGTGCAGCTCCTGCTCGAGAGGAGAGAAGAGGAAGGTGACTTTGCCGGAAGGCCGTGGTCTTCAGCAGCACCATATACCTTTCTGAGACTGTATGTATTTACAAAAGTCCTCAACAGAAGGCAGCTGTGAGCAAATTATTTTTTGCTCCGACCTCGACATCCCCGTACTCGGCCACTGTAAAGCAGCCAGTGAGGATGGACTCTACTGTGGACCTGAAGATGTTAGCTGGAAAGAACAGAAGGACCCATTTGGACTTTTTTCAGGCATGTGAGGAAGTAAAGGTGTTGCTGAGGCTTCTTGGCGACATCCAGAATTGTCCGAGTTCATTTCAGGTCAACAGTAATGGTGACTCCACAACTGACCATCTCCACACCATCCCTTCCAGTGCAGAGGAAAACGTGGGCTGCCCACTTGTTTTTAAAGTCTAAGACCATGTCCTTGGCTTTGCTGGTGTTGAGGGAAAAGTTGCTGGCACCACTCTGTTCTCATCTTGACTGATGTTGGTGATCCGACCTCTGACGGTGCTGATGGATTTGGAAGTGTGTGTGGTTCTGCAATGACGCATGAAGGAGGAGAACCGCATTGGGGTCAGCACAATAACCCAGCAGGTCATCTTTGCTGAGGATCAGTGTGGATGCGGTTCATCCTCAGCTGCTTGGGTCTAGGTGACAAAAAAAAGTCCACGTGCACACAATGACACCGAGCCCAAAGTTCCAGAGCTTGTTGATCAGCTTCATTGGCACAACAGGGCTACAAGATTGGCCGCAAACTCTTATCTGGTCGATGAACTGCAGATCTTCCTCCCCACAGCGAGACCAAGCAGTGGGATTTGAACGGACAACTTTCACGTTAGAAATGCACAGCCTTAAAGAACTTTTTTGCCACTCAAGCTATACTGTACACTCAAGGTTTAGTGGCCAGGTCATGCTTTTATATACAAATTAATCTGACTCTTCCTCTCTTTGCCAGTAAAGGTTTTACTTGCATTTCATAAACTTTACAAAGCTGAGATGTTCGGTCCACCCATCTGCAGCACATGGGCTGGGTGCGGGGCACAGACAGACATTGGGGGGTAAAAGGCAGCAGGAACCAAATCGCTCCTCCAAAAAAGCATGGGATCAAATTTTGTTGCCCTTTGGCACCAGAACTGCACATTTCCTCTCAGTGAGGCCCTGCATTGTTCCAGCAGAAAAAAAGATTTACGTTGCCTTCAGCTCAGCTGGGCACTTTTAAGCAGAGGAGAGGATATTCCTCACAAAACATTCAGGGAATTTGAATATTGGAAACAAAAAATTGCTCTCTAAAAAAGCATCAATGTACAAGAGACAAAGAAGAACTACAAATTTAAAGTAAATACAGTATAACAATGTATATTTAAAATCATTATAGTTCTTACACAAAGGAAATTACAAAAAATCATATTTGCAGGAATCCCAGTTATTAACGTGTGATTTATTTTAATGCTGTATTAATATTGTTCAGAAATAAAAAGAAATGCTCAAAAACTGCACAGGTATTCACTGGAAAAATACAGTAGCATTTAAAAGACTTGTATCTATTATTATTATTATTATTATTATTATTATTATTATATTATTCTTATACAATTAATGCAGTCATCATTATCATCATCATCATCATCATAAAGGAAGGAGATTATTTTACCAATGAAATAAAAAGATATTTTTCTAACCAGGTTCATATAACACACACAGTGTTAAATACCAGGAGCTTGGTTTATAAAGGGGGATCCTGACACCTATCTAACCCGTGCTAACCTCCCCGCATGCTTACCATCCGCTACTCACCGGCTAACTAGCGTCCACCAACCATAATGCCAACCATGGTGTGGCGCAGCAATGGCGCGTCATCTCATCGGGATTATCAAGTGGGCATCTTCTTTCGTCGGCGTTTCGTCGAATTATGCCCACGACACCTCCAGAAGGCTCAACCGCAGCTCAGGCATCCCGGAGCTGCTCCCCTCCATTACCGTACGCACCACTACGCCACCCCGCCGCTTCTCACAACACCTACCTTAGCATCCTCACCCTCACCGCTCTTTCTACCCGCCGACTCAAAGGAAGAAGCCCCTCGCCACCTACTTTACTTTATCACCGACTACATCGCCTGCTAACAGCTAACGGCCATCACACCTCTTCGCTAACAACTATACACTAATACACTAGCCACCATGACACCTACGTGCTAATGCTTCGCCGGCACCCACCTGCTCATCGCTTCGCCGCCCCGCTACCATCCGCGCTGGTCCTCTTATTCCAAATCCAGAGACTTCCTTGCTCTGCAGCCTGTGACAATTCCTTCACCGCCCGTTGCAACTTCTGCCCCCGAATCCCGAATTCGCGCAGCAAATTAAGAGTAGTCGGGCTATAAACCCACAGCAACTGACTTCAATTGGCCTCACCTTCGCGTTCCAGCCACGCCCCCCTACTTCCGCCGCTAACTCGCTATATCTAAGCTTCTTTCTCTCATGAGCGTCGTCCACCGATCCTTCCCACGGAACCGTGAGTTCTATGAAGTACACCACCCGTTGGCTTGCTGACCACAGCACCATGTCTGGTCTCAAGCTTGTATTAACTATTTCCTGGGGCACCACTAATCTTCCTCCCAGGTCCACCTGCATCTCCCAGTCTCTAGCCCCCCTTACTACACCTAACTCCTTCCTACCTCTATATCTACTCCTCCCCCCTTCCCTAACAAACTGTACCACTGTACCTTCAACCTCCTGCCCTAAGCATACCTGCCTCCTCCAATCTTCAATAGTTGCCGCCAGGCATCTTAGCACCTGGTTATGCCTCCAAGTAAATCGGCCCAGCGCCAAACTAATCTTGCAACCTACTAAAATGTGTTTCAGCGTCCCAACCTCTGAGCACAGAGTACACACGGAGTCCTCCCCTCCCCCCACTGCTTCAGGTTCTGAGGTGATGGCAGCACATCATAAACCGCTCCTAGTAGGAACCTTATTTGATATGCATCCATCTTCCACAGTTCCCTCCAGCTCAGCTTCCTCCTCTCCACCCCATCCCAATTTACCCACTGTCCCTGCTTCCCCTGTGAGAATACCCTGACACACGTCTTTCTTTCTTCCTAAAATAAAAATAAAAAGAAATGCTAAAAAACTGCACAGGTATTCACTGGAAAAGTACAGTAGCATTTAAAAGTTTAGACTTGTATCTAACATTATTATTATTATTATTATTATTATTATTATTATTATTATTATTATTATTATTATTATTATTATTATTATTATTATTATACAGTTAATATATATGATTATAATCATCATAAAGGAAGGAGATTCCTTTACCAATGAAATAAAAAGATATTGTTCTAAGC
>JADBHE010000209.1:0-80300 GCA_018136845.1 Heterotis niloticus
ACACACACACACACACACACACACACACACACACACACACACACACACACACAAAGTATAAGCAGGGTATCCGCTTGGCGTTTGTCATGCTTGTGTGTGTGGGTGTGTGTGTGGCTGGGTGATGCTCTAGGTAGTTTTCGCTGCCCTCAGAGTTTCTACCAGCAGACACCGGGGGGGGCTTAGCATTCAGTTAGTGGTGCGCGCAGAACAATGCCGCAGCAAAGGAGATAATTACGAGCAAACTGTGGCTGCGCACTTGTACAGACTGCGCACTCCTGAGGGATGTTTCATGAAACAATGCACTCCTTATCAAGCCTCCGTATTGCTTACCCCCCTATGCTGCTGCATAGCGCTCAGCTGGTTTACCTCTGCTGGACAGGTGATTTACCTTCCTTGCCTGTCTGTGCACTTTTGTGTGAGCGTGGGGGACAAATAGACGCAGCACCTAATTTCAGACTGTATTTTTGTTGTGATGCCTGAGCGTCCGTGAAGTTAAAAACAAGCAAAATTATTTCTCTCTGAATGAAAGCTACGCCACAGCATGGCCTATATGTTTTCTTGGCACAGCCAAAGTTATTTGCCCGGACCCTTGGAATTTTACCCAAAGGAGGTGAGATGAAGTCCCTTGCTGAAGCGCAGCCCCCTGCCGGGCCTCGAACCAGCAACCGTTACAGGGCTCGCGTCCACGGTCGGTGCCTTGCTGTAGGGTGGTGTGACGCGCTGGACGCTGCAGACGTCACCACGCTGGCAATCCAGAGAGAAGCGGCACAGAAGCGCTCTCATGGCTCGCAGCTGTGAGGTCAAATTAATGGGAAAATGAGAGCGTTGAAAACCCAGTGGGATCTCACCGAGGGATTATAAATACATTTCAGCGTTTTCGTTTTTTCTTGGCCTGCGAGTGGCCGCTGCTGCAGACTGACCTAAATACACACGTTTGCTGTTTAATAGGGCAATAATTCAAATGTTGCACACGTGAGGAGCTTAGGAAGATATTAGTTTTTTTTTTCCCCCTGCATAATGTGATGGGATGAGAAATTTGGCAGAATGGATGTATTTGTCATATTGGGAGATTAAAAATGAAATGCATTTGGCTTCTGTGAGAGGTTACCTCAATGTCATTGCATTTTAGTGAATGAGTGATGCGTGCAGATTGATTGATACATAGATGGATTGACGTGTATTGTGCGTATAATTTTGCTCCCCCCCATTCCTTTCTCGGTTAGAAGACAAAAGACGTTTGGCAGGTGGCCAGCGGTCCCATGGCTCCACCGCAAGCCTCGGGCAGTCTCGAAAGGCTGTTGCTGCGATGAGCAACACCCGCTTTTTACATTTATACTGTACCTGTAAATTCCACTACGTTCCTAGTTTACATACAGGTTGTGGCGCATTTCAAAATTTACCTCTTGCAATAATATGCTGATAAAGACCCATTCAAAATTTATCGCAATTCTAAGTGCATTTTCTCTAATATTTTAAAATGTAATGGAAAAAGTGTCTTCCTTTCATTACACCACTGCAGCTTGTCTTTAAAAAATCATGACTCGGTAATTGCTAGCAAAAGTGCTTTGAACCTCAGCGCACAGCTTTAAAAAGACACAACAATATCATTAAGAAGTAAGCATGCCCTTGTGTGGGATCAATACAGAGAACTTCCTCTGCGGCATAAACATTATGGGGGGAAAAAATTATATGAATGGAATTATTTTGTGCCGTAACCGAGATGGGCGGCCCCTCACTTCATTCAGCGCTCAATGCTGTTGGTGTTATTAGCATTAACAAAGGCGGGCTTTTCTGTCCAGCCATGGGCTCAACCCGCGCCACTTTACGGCCCCCAGCGGCTCTGACAAATGGCTGCGCGTTAAAAGGTCTGTCCGCAGCGCTGAAACCCTGGCTGATGTATGGGCAGCCGCGCCTGATGAATGCACGTGTCACTCCGCCTATGACGGCCATTCATCAGCTTCTCGGGAGATATTGGATTTATAAAGAAACAAACATAATGCTATCACAAGTCAATGGGCCCTGTGATTGTGAGAGGCGTACACCTTCCCCAAAGGGCGGTCCCCTGGCGCAGAAGGTTTCGTTGGGTGACCTTGCGGACACTACGGGTGTTGTATGAGTTTAGTTTCCTCTCCTCTGTCGCCTTCTGGCTTTCCCAACTGTACACGTTTAACCGTGCATCCTTGTTGTTACTGCTGCTGATCCTTGTCTGCCTCACGTTTTCATTGGGTTTGCATTGGAATGGAACTGAACTGAAAAAAGGGGGCATCTCGTAGCCTGGCTCCCACTGATTTTGGGATGGCCTCTGGACCACTGGCATGCTGACCAGTATACGCAGTTAATAATGGCTGGTTGGATGGATGGATGGATTAAAGAAAATGTCCGGTGCATTCTTCTGCTTTTGTCTGCACAGTTTAAAGGCTAATTTTTGCTTACTAAGACTTCACACATCTTTCTTGAACTCAGTTGTGCACATTTTGTTCTGTTTTTGTTCACCGTTTGATCAATTTTTGTCACGCTTTTTGTCAGCGTACATCTTTATTAAACACTCCAATCTGTAAATATTCTCCAGATGAAAAGATTACACAAAATGTAGACAAAACTGGTTTATTACACTCCGAGTCGGAGACCAAAAGCCTTTGTGTTTCTTTTATTAGACTCAACCTATCCAAATCCATAAAACAGATTCTTAAACATTTCAATAATTACCAAGCTATGTGCTGTGCCGACTGCAGTCATTTCCGTAATTTAAATCCATTTACGCGTATTGGCTTTATTTCCAGAGTTTTGACCACATATGTACAGTATTAGCAATCTGTAGTCTGGAGAAGCAGTTGTCCTTATTCATTTCCATTCCTCTCATTTCCTCCATCTGCTCAGGCTCCTCGTCTCTGTAGGAAGTTATGACTTTGCTGTGAATACATGGACTTGAAATAGAACAGCATGTTCAGTCGCAGACTTCATCCCGTGTGGCGCGTGCACACAGCTCCTGCAGACCCGGCCATGTCCTCCACGCTGAAATGGGCCTTTAGCTGCGCTGGGCTCCAGCCTTGTGCACTTTTGTTTAGCTTGTGCACGAAATGGGAGAAGTAGCTGGAGGTCTGTCACATCTGGAGCAAGGATAGTGCCGCGGAAATGGGTGTTAATCTGGAAAAGAGGCTGAATTTGTCTTGTCCTCCAAGGAACTTCCTTTAAAAAGGATTAAAACTCAGCTCCTCTTCCAAAGCCTTTCCATGGCTCGATAAGTTCAGCAAGTTTATTTGTTTTGTTTTATTTTATCATCTTCTGGAAAGATACAAACTATGTGTCTTGGATACTTCCACATAAAATAGCCGAAAATTTTTCATTTAATTCTCCAGGTAATTATAAACTATTGTCAGACTCATTTGATATGGCACTAATGTACTGAAATTCTTCATTTGGTATATAACCACTTCTGAATAAAAACACAAATTCCAGTCATTTTAAAGGTATATTTGATGAAAAGAGATTTTACATCATTTTCTCTGTTTATGCTAGCTGACCCCCCCCCCCCGCCCCCCATTGCAAACACCCCAGCTGACATCCCTAGTTTGCCTTTGTATGTTGTACAACACAGAAAGTATTGCTGGGGCCATGAAGAGAGCTCCACTACGCTGTACATATTTAACAGTCAGTAACAGACATTGCTTTCCTCTTCTCTTTGTTCGCTTTGTACTTAACAAATATCCAGTAACGTTCTGTGGTATCAGGAATTCCTGACTGCTCTCTGCCCTACTGGAACAGGCACTGCCCTTACTTTCAGTAGCCCAAGTGAGTTTGTGTGTATGTGAGTGTTTGTGTGTGTCTGTGTGTGCGCGTGCGCACGCGACCCCTGAACTGATCTGCTGGAGTTCTACAATGTTTGCATCAAGGTGAAGCATGCCCGAGCTCAGCATTTCCCCTTGTGCCATCCATTGGACCAGGCGGCCTGTCCGTCCTCTGAACCAGGGTATAGAAGCCTACCACGTTCTTATATGACATCGTTTGATACGTCTATTACTGTAGATCTCACTTGAACTCCAGAAGAGGTTCCCTTCCCAGAAACCCACGGCCTAGTAAGTGGAGAGTAGAGCCCAGGTATTGGGCTCGGTTTGGCTTTTGACTGAGCTTTCCTCAAACTCCTACAAAAGTACTGCTTCCTTAGAGATATGTAGATGAGCGTGCAGGCGGCTGATGCCACGCCCAGCAGCAGACCATACAGGGTGATGGCGGCCGTGTCCCAGCTATCCTTGCTTTTCGCCCTGAGCTCCAAACTTTCTGTCGTGACATTGACACATTTCCTGTTGTTTTTATGGTGGATGCTAGGCACCTCCACGCATACCTCGTACTGCGTAGAGGGACTCAGATGGGTTAGGTTGTACATTTTTACATCGGACGGGACGCGAGCTTTGGATACCACGCTGGGAAAATCGGTCTCCGATGTAGTTGACCACTTAATGGTTGGTGTTAGACTACCATGGGAAGCCTTCCACGACAGCAGGATGGAGGTTGCACGCCTGGATACGATGGCGAGTTTCAAAGACTCATTCGCAGGCTGTGGGAAGTATCCGTTGACCTGCACTGACACCCTTTTGAGGTCTGCTCCAACGAGGTTGTGAGCAACGCAGGTGTACAGCCCTGCCTCGCGTTCCGTGATGTCGTAGATGTCAAACGTGCCTTCGGGGTGCATGTAGTACTTGGCAGTGCCGGTGTCAGGCAAAATCTTGTCGCCAGAGGGTGTGATCCAGTAGATGTTGGGTTCTGGCTCAGCGAAGGCACGGCAGTGCAGCGAGACGGTGCTCCCGCGCTGAGCGCTGACATGGGAGGGCAGGCTCTCGGGAGAGATGAGTGGTAGGCAGATCGCCATCATTTCCCGGAGGTGGACCTGTCGCACGTGCTGTCCCTTGTACTCAGGCGGCTCCACGCAGAACAATGACTCAGGTTCCATGAAGCGGACACTGGTCTTGTTCATGCTCATCCAGCGCACCACGCAGTCGCAGCGGATAGGGTTGCTGTGCATGCTCACCTCTCGAAGGTTGGGCAGCGACTCCACAGTGATGTGGTGCAGGGCACTCAGGGCATTGTTGTTTACCATCAGCGTCTCCAGCCGGGGCAGCTTGTAGAAAGCATTGGGGTGGATGTAGGACAGCTTGGGGTTGTTGGTCGCCTCTATTTTGGTCAACTCAGGGAGGTTACTCAGGGCAAAGCTGTCGATGGAGACCAGCTCAGGCATGCTGTTTATACCAAGCTCATTCAAATGAAGCATGTCCACAAAGTCTCCCCTTTGTATCCTCTGAATGGGGTTCTTGTTAAGATCCAGAAACTTCAAGCTCGGGACCTTCCTAAGAGCACTGCAGGGCACTTTAGCGAACATGTTGTCATAAAATGAGATGCTCTCCAGCCGATCAAGACCGACCAGAGCGTTATCGGGTATTTCTGACAAATTCATTCTGGCCAGGACCAGACTGCGTAGACTGATAAGCGGCTTAAAGTTCATATCTTGGATTTGGATGATTGGGTTCTCTCCGATCATCAGCACCTCCAGTCGTGGCGTGGCCTCAAACCACTGGGAGCTGATGGCCTGCAGCCGGTTGGAGTTGAGATGGAGCCGCAGCAGATTGCTTAGCCGGAGGAAGGCTCTGGGTGCAACGAATGAGATCAGGTTGTGGTTGACGTACAGCTCCTGGAGATTGGTCAGCTGGGCGAGGCAGCTGTCGGGCAGGGCTGCTATCCAGTTCTCTTCTGCATGGAGGGACAGGAGCTGGGGCAACTTTCCCAGACTGATGTTGCTCATCGAGGAGAGATTGTTCTGAGATATGTCTATCTCTGTGATGTTGACCAGGTAATCCAAAGGCCTCTCGACCTTGGCGATGTTGTTCATCTGCAGCAGTAAGACCTGCGTGCCAGAGGGAAAGTTCTCCGGCAGGGTGACGAGTCCCACGTCGTTGCAGTCCACCGTGAGTGTTTCCATGTATACGGAACTCGGGGAGAACCAAGCCCTCACCTCACACACGCAGGATGCAGGGCACTCGTCCTTCTCATGGCCAGGCGCGACGGTGACAGCCACAGCCAGCCCCATTAGAAAGCAAGCCTGTAGTGACAAGTCCCTCATCTTGGCCCTGTTCCCCTTAGTGTGTAAGTGGTCCTTGAGGAAATCCCCCCGTTTACACTTCTGTACGTTATAAATGACCGTCTGTTGTGCGGCTGAGACAAGGAGGCCCAGTGACTCTCACCAGTCACCTCTTTGTCCTTAGTTGAGGGCAGCTTGAGGTCCACAGCCTCAACTGGGTGGTCGTGCACCCCAGGCGCACAGTGAAATCAGTATATCCTCTGGAGACAAGGCAAAAAAAAAAAAAGCAGGACTCGGAGGTGGACGTGAGACTTTCTGTCGTGGATGGAGTACTTTATCTGGAACTGTTATCCGGGATGCACTATCATCCTTGTCTGTTTCCGCCTGGAGAAAGGGAGGAAAAGAAAAAAACTCATCAATACAAATTTACCTGACATGAGTATAAACACACGGTGACATCTCGTTGGACCACAGGATTATAAATTGATGACATTTTTTTTAAAGAATTTGAAAAATATCATAATGTTCGCGCTTCAGGCAGGGAATTTCTTAGTCTGTTCCTAGGATCAAAATCTAAATGTCCACCGGCCTTCGCTGGATGCTTATCGTGTTCTGGAAGATGCATGGCCATGTTGGGGTTTTCATAGCACAGACGCATCCTGCACCAATCGCCCTGTGATGACTGCAGCCCGACGGGAGTCGCCCAGCACTCGAGTCGGGTCCGAGCCACCTTAAGTCTCCTGATTTTGGCTGTATGAACCCATTCCATCTTACAATTCGAAGCGCACATGAAGGGAGTCGCTGCAAATTCCGCCACGTTTGACACATCACCCAGAGGTTATCTAAGCACACTTTCAAACTCTGTTTGATTTGGAGTAAAACTATCAACCTTCCTTCACAGATCCATTCATCAGAGCTCCCTGCTGATTTTAACAGGTAGATTTCCAGCACCAGATGGGCATCTAATTCAGTTCCCTCCCATTGCAGTCTCAGTATATTTAGCCAGACTGTATAATGAAAAGTCTAAGGCAACGATTCCTTAATGTGAAGAAATTTTGAAATAATATATTGGTAATTTATTTTGGTCTCTAAATAAGAGCAAATTTGCCAAGCTGCATATGTTTCATCTTCACCCAATAAACTTCAGCTAACAGGCATACTGGGCCAGGCGGCTCCAGAGAAATGGTTAAAAATTTGTTTGTTTGTTTGTTTTGTTTGGCTTCATTAGCTGTGCAAGCATCTGTTGTGCTCTTAAATAGGGGTCAGGATAAGATATGCTTGGTGAATATTTTTATGAATGTATATATCCACTTTTTATGGCTTAGTGCAGTAAATAACATGGCGATAAAATGTGTAGGCCTGAAACGGGCCTGCTCGAGCCAGAAAGGGTGGCTTCTCCAAGGCTACGAGACACGCTCTCCGTCGCTGCTTCTAATATTGCATAACAATAGACGTTTCGAAAAAACGCTAGCAAAACTGCAGCAACAAAATGCTTTAAATCAGCTCCGTGGAAGCATCTGTTGTGGGCTGAACAGCAGGTCAGAGAAAGACAGTCCTGGCAAGAGTGCGTCGCAAAAATCGTTTGTGAAAGAAGTATAAAACTTAGAAACCTCACACTCCTGCTGCGCAGCACTTTGTGGCTTGCAGATAAAACACGAGAATGTGTGATAGTGAAAAAAAAAGATCTTTGATACAACAGTAGTGATTGTAGTTGCGCTACTTAGCCCGGATTAGCGGTGTTATTTATTTATTTGTCTGGTTTTGGGCAGCGCTCGTACGCTGCCGGTTTCCGTTTGATCCTTCCCGCCAACAGCCGCGCCTCCGACATTAGGCGCAAAGCAAGGCCCTGAAATTGGACGGGTTTACCTTTTCCGCGGGTGAGCGGGCTACGACTTGTGGGCCTCCTGGAGTCACCGTGCAGCGGTCCACCCCTCCCTTAAAACCCCCCGAGGGTAGCATCTCGCAGGCCTGCCATCTAATAGTGAGCATAGGCATCACTTTGAAGCCTGCAGATCCAGGCTTCAAACCTCCGCTCCTGCTGTAGTACCTGTGATCGAGGTACTTACCCCGCACTGAAACGGTAAGAATACCCCGCTGCGTAAATAGGTAAATTGTTGGTGCCGAAGCTTAGCACACACACCTAACATCGTGAGCTACCTTGGACCGATGTGTCAGCTAAATAATGGCTGATAATAATAATTTACACCGCACGAGGGAGGCGTTCCTACCTGCTAGGCACAACTGGGTATTTCTCGAAGGCTGCGGGCATTTTAATGAGCACATTGCATCCCGCTCCCTCCCTCACCGAAACATGCGCTTCTGCTAGCGTTGTGCAAGCAGAGCGGTAGGAAAGCATGACCGTTTCATTCACGCTCTTATCCGACGCGTTCTAACAGCGGAGTGACGCGTGAGCCCTTCTTAACTCATTCAATCTTTGCAGATGACAAGAAAGGACCGATCGCATTCATTGCGTTCTTCGTGCTTGCGATGTATTTACTGTATGTAAATACGATTTGCGATGCAGTTCCGCACTCTTTCACGGTCTACACGTCTGATGGTGCAGACTCGTTCAGGTTTTGTCCCTGGTTGCTGTTCCATGCACGATAACCGTGCTGATGTGGCTTTGTCGCTGAAGACGTCTCTGCCATGTAAGTCACACATCCAACAGTCTGCCCTCTGACCACAGGGTCTCCATTCGACCCTTCGTCGCAAAATAGATGGCAGGGTTTCCCGTTGCCGTCCACCTGTCAGAGCAGTGGGGCTGGACCGTGGTCATGTCCACAGGTCTAATGAACGTTCACTTCTTTAAAGTCTACAGTCTGCACAATCATGTGCATGTGCAAAAAGAAGGGAGTGAAATGAAACCCCCCGGAATGGACTGGCATCCTTTCTGGGGTGTAACCTTGAGCAGCCTCGCACCCGGCACAAACACACTACATTGCGTATCTCCAGGGTAGAGCGCACATGTGTTCAAAAAAGCGACACAGCAAAGCATAAGCATAACGCGCTTTGGTCAAAGCGCGGTACTGTACAGCGAAAGGCGTACTACTCTGTGACTGCATCCCATGCTCGGTTACAAAGGATTATGGTAATGTGTGACGTCAGAGGAAAACCGAGAAATTCATTTTGTCAGAAGCCCTTAAGCTATTTGCCACCATTGTTAGCACTTATTAAACATTAAAAGGATGCAAAGCGCAAACCCTTCCCGGCGAAGGGCTATTCGGATGTTCGCTTTAAAACAGGACCGTAATTTAAAACAATGAGACGGTGTACCAACAGCTAAAGTGTTGTTGCGATAATTATTGTTAAATGTTGAACGGCATAAATCTGTCTGCATACGGTAAGATTGTTTGGACAAATATATCAGTTAGATGACAAATGAATCGTAATAGCTTGAGATAATTGTGCAGTTAAACGGTTTGTCACGGTGAACAGGCCAGCGGTGTGTATCTGGGGTAAAAGTCTACGCAGTAACATTCGAATCCTCATCTTTACCTATTTACCTTCTCTTGCACTTTTGGTCAAGGATCCACAGTCCTTGACTAAAATGTTGAACAATAATTCAAGGCGAGCAGTTATATAGAGGAAAATTTGATCACAAATGCAGTACGCAGGTGTGTTACGGCGTACAGGGTCCTGCAATAACCCAGTTTAATGAGCAATGGTAGACGTGTGGCTGCGTAGGATGGACGTTGCTCTCCTCAGTGCTGCTTTGCTCAAAGAGGAGACCCAGCTTAGCGCGGTTTTTTTATGCTTCCATTTCCACGGAGGGGACCGGACCCTCGGTGAGTACGTTTGATGTCCGATGCCACGATTTGCAGCCTTTCGCACACGCCGAGGTCGAACCGAGGGCCGGCGCCCTCACCCTCATATGCTGCATTGCTGGGAGGGCCTCCGCCAGGCCCCTCATTTACTGCACTTTCGGCACCAGAATCCGCCACCGGACGCAGTCTGTTTATTTGCGATCTGTAGAATTAGAGGCGGCATAATAAATAAAAAGCAGCCGCTGGCCTACCGCGCACAGATGCCATTCTTCTTCTTTTTTGACCCTTCTGCACTTTTTAATCTGTTATAATGAGCAGACACTGCGACTTTTTATGTAGAAAAGAAACAATCGACGCGGACTGAAAAAGTTTGCAGGTTTGCCTGTTTTTGCCGCGGAAAAAATTCAGGGCATGCTCCGTACATTATTGTTTAAAAAGGGAATTATTAACAAGGTATGCTCTTTAATTTTTCACCACAATATCACTAGCAGATGAAACCAACCAGCTGTCAAGGTTTTCATGGTGTTTTGGCTCCCACTGTGGAGGTTTTGGACTTTGAATGAACTAAACAAGTCTGGCAGGAGATGGATTAACCAACAGGAACTTAATAATTTTGGCAGGAGATGGGATAGAATGATGAGAGCTTAACCTGTTCTCCATAACTGGCGTAAAATCAGGTGGACACACGACCCGCTTCCTGGAAGATGAATGATGACAACTTGAGTGCTTTGACCGTGTGTTTACAGAAGCACACAGTCAGTACCGCGGTAAATAAGATTACAGCAAGAAGGCAGTGAGTCAAGCATCTGCCATGATGTCATTCAACTCAGAGTACAGCAGTTCTGGAACGTGCTGGAAGCACAGGCTCTGCCCTTATCTGACAGATAGGCTCAGCGCAAACGCTTGGAAACATCTACTTCGGAGGAACTTCTACCTTCATCTCTCTCCTGTGTCAGGATGCACATGGATGGGGAAATTAGACAGTGGACCCCTGGGATGTTTAGGTGGCGCTGATTTAAAAATACAGCCGGGTTTCAGCATGGGGGCTGAGAAAGGAAGGCAAGAGGCAATAAAATGTATGGGAGCCACTTGACTCCTGAGCGAAGCAACCAACAGGCACCCCTTGTCCTTCTCCACATGGACTGCGATGCCATTTGTCTAAATTAAAGTCATTATCCTTGTGGAGTCTGAAAAGCAAGCGCGTGTTTCCGTACTCCTTGCAGCCATCGTGGTCGTGCTGCTGTCGTTGAACTCCAACTATATCAGCAGATGATCTAAGACTGGAGAGCGTATCAGGGGTCACCCATGTGATTCCCTGTCAGTAACCCTGGGGGGCGGAACCACAGCAGACAGGGAGGGAGGAAATGGGGGGAATCTTCCCCGGTGTGTGGCAAACTGCAGTTGCTGCCATCCAGAGAATCGCATGAGCCTGTGCTCATACTAAAACCCCCCAGCACACGCGCGTACACACAGACACGCACTCCTTGCAGCATTGATTTATCATTTAGGGGTTTCTCTCCCCCACCTCCCTGTGGTGAAGCAGAGTTCATTAAGCAGCCAGCGGGGGTGGGGGGGTTACGTGGTGCACCACTAATGAAAATCCATGTTGAACGCTTCCGGAACCCCCACCACCCAGCACAGCCGGATCTCCCTGCCCTGCTCACAAATAACCAGACTGACAGCAGATTGGGAATCGAAGGGGGAGATGTCAGCAGCCTGCAGCTTTAGGCTCTGGGGTCATTCATCCCCCATCCGCCGCCCTCATGCCTGTAGATTGATCCTACCACCCCCCCACCGCAGTTGCCGGCGGTAACCGACGCAGAGTAGCATCCTCCCCCTCACTCCATCACAGCAACACTCGGCAAACTGTTACATAAATAAGCGGGTTTCTCTGTGGGTGCTGCTGAAGCGCCGTTGACCGCGGCAGGGGTTTGCCGAATTTAATCTGCGGGTGCAAATATGGTGCGCGGGCTGGAGCAGTTGCCATGTCTGTTTGTGTGACGAACACGCGGACGCCACAGAGCGCACAGGACTTCTGGGAATGAGCTCCTGCACGCAGGTGGAATGAGGCTTTGACGGATGGAGATTTTTTTACCGCTTGGCAGGCTGTCTGTACCGCGGTGTTGTCGTAGGGCTCGTGCACTCCTTCGCCTTGAGAATGAAAACAACAGCTGACCGGTGCTCGGCCCTTCAAGGTTCACCCCCTAAGGGACCCTTATTGCTGTTAATGGGAACATTACCACGATTACCGTCATTTACACTTGATACTGCCTCATGAATCTGAGCAGATCACTGAAGCAACTTTGCTGCATCAATTTCTGTTATTAATTTTATTATTAACTATTATTTAGCTCTCTCCTGTCCTAAATGACAAGCAATGAAAGTTTTTTTTTTTTTTTTTTTTTTACTGCAAGCCACCTACAGCTTTTCCATTTATACAGTGTGAGCAGGGATTCGAACCCAGCTCTACCTACCCTACCCTTTACCCACATCCACTCTGCCCCTATAGGAACACTTTAGGAGCACTGAAGTATGGGAGTGTGTGTTGTGAAGGGAGGGGTTCAGCAGGTACCTTTTAAAAGCTCTAAAAAGTTCAATCACAGCCTGGAGGCACGCAGGTCCCATTGTTGCCCCCTGTCAACTCAAAGCCTCGAGTTCGAATCCCACCTCCTGCTGTAGGACCCTTGATTTTCGCCATTTACACTGAAATGATATTGTGGGTCACTTTCATCAGCTAAATAAATGAATGAACATTTAGCTCCTGTTTACATATGCAGGGATGTGCTCTGTGTCCTGATGACATGAACCGTGTTGTGACTCTCATCCAGGGCTTCGCTACGGGACCCTCAGCCCGCTCTGGGTGGTCACACACAGTTGAGGCCCTTGGTGACCAGGCCACCTGTTTTGCTGCACCAGGTGTCCAGCGATACACGCTGGTCCCTCGTGGTCATCTTCCATCCGCCTATCGCTGTTCCCTGTATGATATTCCCATGCGCTTCTTTGTCATACATGCTCCAATGTGTCACCAAAGGCCACCTCGCGCGAAGTCACCAGCGGCAAAACGTGCCAGAAAAGCAGAAGATCTGCTCCTCGGCTTTTCCCTGCGCTTCTGTTTCCAGCGTTCAATTTTTCATAACTATTCCTGCCAAAAGCAAATTGTGCCGCAATGTTCATTTTCTTTGCGACTAAGTTCATCCGTTTTGTGGAGAGGAAATCGAATGGAGCTGCTACGCTGTCAACGCTGCTTTATCGTCACCATTTACAAAGGTCACTGGAATTAACCGGCACCTGCCCCTTGGAGCTCCGCCACGGGGGAACAACAGCGTGGGCAAAACCGCGTGGAAGGTCAGGCTGTGGCACCGTGGATCTCGGGTAACTGCTCACTTGCAAAGCAGGCTAACAAAAAGCTCCAGGAAGCTCATCTTGCCCAGAAGCAAATCTGATATTTATCAAGATGGGTGGATGCGGTCATATGGGTTCAAACTCAGTTTGCCCTCTCCATTTGTTTTTATTCTTTTAGCTTACACGTTTCTCCAAAGTTATTTAATCATTATTTATACGGCTTGGTTACTTTTAAGGTATCAGTTCAGCGCAAGTATCTTGCCCAGGGGTACCACAGCAGCAGGTGGGATTTGAACGTAGGCCCTTTGAGCCCAAGCTGCTGCCAGGCATCTCTCAGAAGTCGCACTTGCCTGCTGGCCACTATGAGGAGCCCCACAGAACCGGCTTTTTCCCAACAGCTGTCTGTTCACGGCTCTTCCTTTATTGATGATGCATTTGGTACAAATCAGTAACTGTAAAATGTGCTATAAAAAGACAGGTTATTGTGCATAACCTGTGCAGATTGGGATGTTTGCTGCTGGAAATTTCCACTTGCTGGCAGCTTGGGTAGGTGCCTGTTGTGGACAAAAACATTAGCTGTTGACCCATGTGGATACTCCGCCGCACACAGGCTGGACCCATTGAGGAGATCGGTGGAAGCCCTGGAGGCGGGAGATCGCATGAACAAAACGGGACACGAAAGGGCCGCAGGACCAGGAAAAACAGACACATCGCGGGGAGCCAGAGGGGTCTGCCTGTGGTCCACCGCGGCCCACCGAGACACGGCTACCAGGCACCGGCTGCCCGGCACGATGTGCTCGGGGGCCATCGTTTGTGAATCAAGTTTTAACCCTTGTCAAGTTTAGCGCTGCAGGTGTCCACAGCATTCTCAAGTGCCGAGGATCAAGGAGGGGATGTGTTTAACCCCCCTGTCCCAGCTTAGAGTCACCATTCAGTGTCGCTGGAAGCCGGAGCAAACCTGGGCCAGGTGAGAGGAACGAGACACACGGTGGCAGCGGTGCACAACAAGCAAACAGGAAGGTTCCACCAGACGCAGTTGCTCTCGTCCGACTGCCGCTCATCTGAATGCAGGCTGTGGGCTCTGCGAAGCTGTGGAACAGCTGCAGTGCTGCGGTGGCAGTGGTGCGCAGCGGGACAGACACATGCCAAGGCAAGAGGAAAAAACGGAACTCACCAGCGTTGGAGAGATCAGATCCCCCCCTGGTGTACGTGAGAGCGCGCTACTCCATTTGGGTGCGCAGTAGAGCTCTGGTCAGTGCACTGTTCCTGCGTCGGTTGCCCGTGCAGACGAGAGTGCAAGATGCATTTCTCTCTCTCTCTCTCTCTCTCTCTCTCGCTCTCTCTCTCTCTCTCTCTCTCTCTCCGTTTTTCCAAGCACTGCTCAGTCTCAGCCAAGTGGCAGCGTGCGCCGAGGAGCGGAGAGACACTGCAAGCGCTGGCTTATTCCACCTCTCTTCCTCCTGCCTCCTCCTCCTCCTCCGTAGAGCAGATAGCAGCGTATCGCCCACAGCAGAAGCTGTCACATTGACACGGGGCCGTCTGCTCGGCGCTCATTAAAAACCCAGCAGATGCTCCACCCCCCCTCCCCGGAGAAGAGCCAATGGCTTCCGAGATGCGAGGAGGAGGACTGAGGTGTGCTGGCATCTTATTGGATGGCAGCACCTGCCTGTCAATTTGTCACCGTCCCTCGATTACTAAAGCGTTTGGAGTTGGGGGGGTAAGAGAGGGGGAGACAGAGTGAAATAGAAGAAGAATTAATATCTGTTTATATTAGAACAAGAGTCCCTCATTTTTGGACTGCAAATGATGGTGAAGCCTGTTTGTGACAAAAGAGCGTTACCGGCCGTTGTTCTGCTGATTTGACTGCAAGTTTTCTGAAAGCCGGATGATCCGCCTCCTCAGCACCGCACTGTAAAGATCGCTCGGTCCGTTGCTTGCCGTAATCTGGCCAGCGTTGTATTTTCATTTTCACGGAGGGAAATAACTGACAATCTTATTTTGTAGTGCCCAGCAGACCCGTCCCTGCTGCGGCCCTCACAGGACTGATGTGTCCCAGCTGCGGAGCGAATGCTGACGGGGATTTGTGGTCACCCAGTTACTCAATCCACACATTCCCAAGGATGCAGAAGTTACCGACAAAGGGATGCTGACGGCTTCTTGTGGCAGTCCAGGTGGACGTCCGTGTGATTTTTTTTTTTTTTTTTGATGACTCGTCGTACCTGCCACGAAAAACGTGCGTCAGATTAAAAGCCGTAAATCCGGTTTGCGCGCTGTCACCGTAACTTACAGCTGTCCGTGTGCAGCCCTCCAAGGCTCGCCACAAACGTGTAAGGACTAGCAAACGCTTTCCATTACATTTCCACTGTCCATTGGAGTAAGCAAGGACTGGGCTGACGGAAGAATTTATGAGCCTGATTTTCACAGTTATAAATGTTTCACTGGAAATGCAGAGGAAATGATCTTGTTGTTTAAAGGCTAGCATTTCAGCAGCTTAAGATCAACAGTTTACAACAAGACCAGCGGTCTTGGATCTTTAAAAAAGAAATTTAGACCAGACTTCATCCACTAAAATGTCCACCATATAAAAAAGACACCGCTGGACTGACATTTATGTTGGCATGGGGTCGTCTCCGTGGCATCGTCCGTTCTGTAGATAAGGCCTTTGAAATAAGGCCAGCGTGACAAGTACGGTTCCTTGAATTTTTGTCACACCCGGGAATTTCCATTAATGTCTGTGGAGTGGTGGGGAAGTCCATCTGGAGCAGCTAAGAGTAGTCAAAGATTGAGCTAAGCAGTGCAGAAGGCCTGTCGAGCTCAGCAAGACCATTTAGGCAGCAAGCGCAAATGTCACTCCGCATCGCGTCTCCTGTGCAGGGCGACGGAGGGAGAAAAAAAACGAGTGTTGATGGAAACAATTGGAATAAACAAAAGAGTGCACTTTCTGTATACAAACCATGTATGCTGTGATCTGTGCAAAGCTTTTTTTAAATATAGGAAACGCAGTCAGCGTAGGTCTTTCAGCTCCGGCGCTAAAAATTTGCCCGTTTCAGCTTTGTGCACCTGTTGGTTGACTTTCATACATTTTCCCGTTTTCAAAGGGCCTCGTGTTAAACTTGGCACCGTTGGATGGGGCTACGACAATCAAAGTGAATATTTTCCATCTGTCTCCGTAACGGATGCGTAACGGGAAGCCTGCGTTGCAACAGAATTATCAGAATACGACACATAATTCCATAATGCACTTCCATGCATGAACGGCATCTATCAGTTACTGTGAAATAACAGATAAGCCGGATGCAGCTGCCGCCAGTTTCACCGCCGCCGCTGCTGTTTTTGTTGTTGTTATGACGACACGCGCAGGGCGCTGATGTTCCCGTATCCTTACGCAAACAAATGCTAAATTCTAAAAAGGACAGATGAGGTGGTAGGGCTAATGTCCTTAAGAGACGCGGTGGAACGTGTAGCGAGGAGGTGAGCACCTCCAGGGTGCACGAATCTCAGGGCTGCATTTAGCGATGCTTCGCAAACCCTGCTGACTGAGCGGCCCGTGTCTGTATAACAAAAAGTCGTCTGTGCCCGTGAACTGTGCCGTTTTTACCGGCGCTTTCTATTTGCGTCCCTCATAAGTCAAGGTTCCAGAGCTTTGGGATTTGGGCGATGCGCATTTAAAACGGAAGTTCTCGCATGGCAAGGCGGCGAGCGCTGTAGTGCCCCATGATGTCCAGCACTTCCTCAAAAGTGAGAAGCACTGCGGCTTTACGTTTCATCAGTGTGCATGACTTGGGTCAGGAGCTCCAAGGCTCTCTTCCGGGAACGCAACGTCGCATTGTGGTTACGGTTCCTTAACCGGTTGCAGTGCGCGAGACCGTGGCCCCGCCCACTTACGGAGTTATCGCCTCCACCTGATTGATGAGAGCCAGGTGCTGCGATGCTGCTTTAATGGACTGTTGGACAGCAGGAGGCATCGCACTGCTGAGCTTACCTTGGTGTGGGTGCAGATGCCACCCAACCCTCCCCTTTTTATGCATGCGTATGTTTTTTGCGGCGGTTGTTTTACATTTTAAATAAAGAACCCTGCTTTTCCCTCCATACCACCTCACACCTGGTCACTCCCTGAACCATACACCCCTGTTTTGCAGTATGTGGATCACTTTATGGAATGGAGGAGAATAACTGCTTACATATTTGCCCCCCCCCCCCCCCGTTTGCGGTCAGGTGCACTGCAAATTTATGCCGCTTATTAAGAAGCGCATTGCCACAGTTAAAGAGGGGAAATGATTTATTTGCCAGAGATTATTATGTAATAAGGGAGACTTTTTTGCAGGACCGCTTGTGTCAGCGTCTTCTGCGGGTTCCTGCCTCAGACTGCTTAGCTCGTGCGGCAGCCAGATGAGGCCTCACACAAAGATCGCCTTTTTGTTTCACGTGAGCTGTTCGGTCAAAAAGTCTGTCATCCTTTGTAAGCGCATGCTTGCTGCGTGCCCCGCCGGGGAAGAAAAAGGGTAGGGAAAGTTTTGAAAATGAAGGGAAAGGGAGGTGCAAGAGGTGGCGTGGTAACCTTGAAAGCCGCGTGAAAAGTCTCCCTCAACTCCGAGGTCGACCTGCACTAAGATTGTACCGGAACCACAGCATATCGGCTTGAGGAGGTTGTCAAAGGCAACCCCCTCCTTCTGTAAATGGATGCCACCTTAGGTGTATATGATAAAACAGTGTGCATGTGTACCAAATGACACAAGACATCTTGGTAAGGTGGCCCTGCCTTGGGTGCAGCAGAAGGTGAGAGCGTTTTGGGTAAGAATGGAGGCCCGTGTGCTTCCTAGGAGATGGATGGCGGAACAGTTCTATCAGTCCAGGGAATGAATACTCTGTGGTTTTCAAGGACGTGTATTAGTTTTAGATATATGGCACCGGTGTCCCCCAGCTGGGAGACAGCGCGTCTAGCAGGCCTGCGCCATGCAGGTGCTCTTCTTCAGGAGGCACCCGCAGGCCCCCAGTTCACTGTATTCTGCTTGATTCCACCATCGTGACTCTTTGTGGTTGGTGAAGCCATACCTGCTTTCACAGTCTTCTCTTCAAAGCCGGTGTGTGCGGACGGCTCTGCGCTGGGCCCGCCTGTCAGTCACTCACGGAGGTGGGCGGCTAGGTGCGGTACAGAGCAGAGGGGCCGCTTTGATGCAGTCAGGAAGCTCATCTCAGTCTTGTCGCTGTCAGGGGGCTACAGATCGCTTTCTAGAAACCGGACCAAAAAAGGTTGATTTTTAAACTTTCTTGGCTTGTTTTATTTAACTGCAGCCTTGTTTTTGTTAGTCTTGAATTATTCAGCTGTGTACTCGCCTCGTGGAAAGACTTTACCTCTCGTGGCGCTAACATTTACCCTGCACCGATGGCCAAACACGTTTCAGCCGTGTCTCCTGGCTTAACAATGTGATGTCCTGCCTGCTAAACCGGATTAATGCAATGTTACACCCCTGTCTTGGCAGCTGGCGCTAATTTTAAACCGAACAGCACCGTGGCTAAAGCCGGGGTACGTTTTTTGGTTCGAGAATTAAATCCATGCCCACGCGGCTCTCGGTTCTTATAGATCTCTGTGTTGTTGGATCTGATTATTTTGAAGTGCGCACTTTGCTTGTTGCTTTCGCAAACACGCAGATGAAATAAAGTTGCCAGCTACCGGGATGAATTATGAATGGGTTGTGGAGCCCTGTAGGCAGGGAAGTCTCGCTAAAGTTCAAAGTGGGCTTCGTGTGGGCTGCTTTACAAATTTAATGTGGCCAAAAACAGCTGGCCTTCTGTCAAATGCGTGTTGTAAGTACGAGTCGATCCTTTCAGTTTTGCGTGTTTGCTGCTTTACTATTAATCGTCATTACATATTAATTTTTGCTTTCGTTCTGGACATTCCGGCACCGCTTAATACAAAGGAAAACGTAATATAGGTGAAAAACACTATTAACGCATCTCCTCGTAATGCTTGTGCTACTTTTCAGCAAACAAGCGATACTCTTTGGTAAGGATGTTGATCTATGGATCAGGCGCCCTTCAAAGGGTTCAAAAAGTATAATCGATCAAAAGAACTAATAAACTTATATACTGGCATTACATCAGGGAAGCTTTTTACATTCTGCTGCGGCGTTCCAAATAAACCGGAACCGAGTTTGCATCTTTATGAAAACTGAATTGCACGTTTAATTATAGCAGTGGGCTAAGTATTGGTTGCCGAGTCTAATGTTCAGATCAAACATGAAAGCTGCGCTCTTTATTTCCTGCAGCAGACCAGACTTTGAAGCGGAGCCGTTCTCATTTGATGTGTTTTCACCCGGGGGGTCGCGTCTCGCAGCGACACAGATGGAGGGTGGCCTCAGAGCAGCGGTCCAGCGTTTCCCCCAGCGCAGGTTTGCAGACGGGGGGCCCCTCTCAGATGTGGCTTATCCAGGATATGCAGGGTGTTCCGGGTGAGAAGGTGCCGAGAGCGCCGCCCGGCACCTAGACGCACTTGAACGCGCAAGGGTGCAGTATTAGTCGTGACCACAAATCCCTCCACCCACTTTGCACCGGGATTGTCTTCGTATGGTGTAATTTTGCTCCGTATTGCATGTTCGGAGCCTGTACCCAAATTAAGCCTTTTTCAACACCTAGATGAGCCCGGCTCCCGTGAAGATGAATCCGTGGGCCGCCAGGCCGCCTGCCAACAGAAGCTGTAACACCTCAGGACAGACGGCGCAGGGTGTCCCGAGAGCCAAGTTGTCCCTCTCCTCCGCCGTGACTTGCACAGGCCTGCCAGCCTTAGCACATGTGAGCTGGTGCCTTGCTCAGGAAGGCTACAGCAGGAGGTGGGATTCCTTCAAGTGGAAGGTGGCAGCTGTAACTACGACACCACCTGCTACACATCCAGCAAGGTGTTTGCAGCCCACACACCGCTTGGGTGTCTTCTGGTACACGACACTAGCCCAGCAGGGTGGATGTCAAGGGGACTGTAAGAAACTGGGCCATTTTTCAGACCGGCTCTTTGAGGCGTCCCGCACCTACTGGTATCAACATACATTTTAATAAGCATCCGAGACCCCTCACGTCAGACCATTACTTTAATAAGCAAGTAAAGAGATTAAGTGAAAAACAATACACACTACGACCTATGAGGATGAAGCTACTTACTGTGGAATGAGGTCAACCCCGCAGATTTGTCACAGGGGGTTAAGAAGGTGCTTAGTGACTAATGGTTGAAGAAGACGAACCTGTGAGCAAATTGCTGTCACTTTAAGTTGTGGGAGGGCCTCCTCCTGTACCCTTGAGAGTACGAATAGGAAGAGCGTAAACCGCGGAGGCCTCTCTGGCTAAAAGTTAAGCATGTAAATCCCTGTCGTTTAATAGCCGAAACCCGTGATTGATTTTGGCCGTGGGAGCCCGAGGTTCAGCAGAGCACCGCGGTGCTGCTCAAACCTCTTTTCAGCAGGAGATGGGGCAGCACGAGAGCGTTTCTCTAAGTCGAGCCGATCCAGCCGGCGAGCCGCTGTTAAAAAGTGCGCGTTTCACCCTCCGTTCATCAGATCTCGGTAAACGGAAGGCAGCTTCACCGCTGTGTTTCGCCTGTTTGTAGTTCTTGTTTTCGAATTCCTGTTTGGTGAAGTAGTGCAGCAACCACGTTCTTTCAGATTAAGCCCAGGAAGAATCGAATTGTGGTGACAGATGGTGGAGTGATGGAGAAGTCCAACCAAAAGAAGCTCTTTTTGCAGCAGAAGCAGCAGCTGTGGTGGTGGGCTGCTCTGCAGCATCGTCAGAAGTCGCTTCTCCTTCTGAACAGCAGCTGGGCCACATGTTCTGCTCACGTGCACCTGTTCCACAAAGATCCAAAGGTATAGACGGCACAAGGGTGGTGGAAGTCGAGTACAAAACAGACTTGGTGGTTCTCAGGTTGTCCCACTCTCTCCACAGCCTGGGCCAAAGTTACACCCGAAACACTTGGTGGAACAGAAGCGTTCGCAGATCATTCGTACCAGTAGCCACGCGCACAAAGCTAAAGGCAGAGGACCGTTCGCAGCGCAGGCAGGGTGGAAAACGCTGCTGACAATGAACAGTCAGCGCGTAGGTGAACACCCATTTTTCATTGCAGCACAGTGTATCGGAAAAAAAAGAGAAATTACATAGCTTAAATCAAAAATTGAAAGCACGCTGTCGGAACAAATTTATGCACAACTTTCTGGTTTCGCTGCTCAGTTATAAACAAGTTGCAACACTGCAAGATGCAAATGAAGAAATGAACTGTTGAGAGGAGGAGAAATTTAATGTGACATTTGACAGCGCTTTGTCTGACAAGCTCCAGAAATGCTCGCTGAATATCTCACCTCACCGCCGCCTCCAAATTGACATCAGCGTTTTGATATCTGTATTTTGCCTTGATGATCCTATCTTAGAGAACGTCAGTTCACACGGTTTATCCTGACATGGGTGATAACATCAAAATGCCTGATAGTGCGACGTTGGGAGCCCAAATATGACAAACTGGTATTCGTCACTCTTCCGAGGCCAACTGTTTGCTTATGGGTTTAACGGTGCATCATTGTGTTTAAAGCTGCGGGTTAATAGGATGACTGGAGGCAAGTAACTGGAGGGGTGGGGGGGGGGCTTTCAGGTCGCTGAAGACGTTTTAATATGTCAGTTATGTCTGCGTTCTGCTTGGAATGATAACCGGCACACTTCTTCACAAAGGCCTTCCTTACGCCGCTGAGCGTGGAAGAAGAGTCTGATAACAGAAGCGCTGGCGACTGCCCAGTGAAGCAGCCAGAGAATTACCCAAAAATGACTCATTTAATTTTACATTGAAGGACCTGGAACTTTTCCACCTATCAGCTTTTATTATTTTTTTTAACATTTGTTGTGAAGACACAATCCCAACCAGCGCATAATGGACAGTACCATTGTCACAGCGCATTTAATCCCATTGAGGTGGGATGGAAGGAGCAGGGTGCCAGCTCTGGAGTACGCGGGCTGGGGAGGTCCGGGCAATTTGAGATGAATGCTGGCCCACAGGGGTTCTCTGGGAGCAGTGGAGTAGCAGGGGACCCATTTCAGAGGTCAGCAAAGCTTCTTCTGCTGATGGAAGGGTACTGGGACACCAGTGCAGTGGCACGGGGGAAGGTGTCTTTCCGTCAAAATTACCGTCACCTCACTGGTCACGCCACAACACACTGTGGATCGGTGGAGGCTCCTTCACTTTGTCTCAGAGATAGTATTTTTTGGTTGTCATTTTTATCTTGAAAGACAGGTTCATTGTTTCAACCCCTGGGTCCTGCAAGCCAGTTTATTGCGCCACCTGCCAGAACTGTAACAGGTACCGACCGAACCGAATCACTGATGCTGTAATGGGAGGCGGCGGCAGTATCAGCGCCGACTCCAAGCAGCAGGCTGCTTGTTATTGTCCCCGTTTCCTTAACATTTTCTTGCCTAATTTCACTGATTCTAAAGGACCCGCTTGGCAGTAAACAGCTTAACTGGGCTGCGTTGGACGCCTGAAAACAAACAAGACGATTCAGACAACTGCGGCAGCACAGAATGGCTTGGGAGCGCTTCTGCTTCACGCGCTGAAAAGACCACGGACTCTCCATCCAAATCATGGCACCTCTTTCGGTGCCTGTCAGGAGGCTGAGCATCAGACGGGTCTATTCGTGTCATTTTATTTTTCTGTCAATGGCTCCTTTTATCTTCTTTTATGTTGAAATTGAGCAGTCCAGTAAAATCCATTCCTGCTGACATCGTGAAGGAAGATGCCTGAGATCCATCCCACGGTAAAGGTACCGGTAGGTGTTGCATGGGCAAGACGGATTGCCGCCCAGGCATAGCGTAAATCTAAGATGGCGCCCCGTGACTTGCCATGCAGTGTCACCGTCACTGTACATTTTCACTGAGCGATAAGGCTTCTTTGCTTCGAGGTGGAGCTTCTGAACTGTTTAGGAAGTGCTCGCCCAATACCTTCGATGGAGGTTAAACAAATTTGATCAAGTTATGACAGGTTCAGCCCTGGTAAAAATTGATTTGAGAGTCACATATTGGACAATTTTCTGTACATCTTTTGGTCAGAGGACTCTCTAGGTCAAGACATAAAGGGCTTCTTTACGCAGAAACCGTCTGCCATGAGGCGTTACACAGATAAATGATGCTGCATTTCATGTTCGCATGTTTCAAATAAGAAATTCGCTGATAATATTGTCATAAATTTCCCTGACGGAAGAAAGCTGGTCTTCCCCGGGCGCTCGCTGTTTATTACCGCTGACAGCATCGTAAATCAACCTTTAGGAGCCAAGCGGTCGCGCAGCGATGTTACACACATCTGTTAACAAACATGCATTTCATTTTTATTTCGTTGTCACGGAGGAAAATTGAGCAGCTTGGCCGCAGAAGATAGCGTGGACCTTGGTGCATAGCGGATCCTTTCATTCTCGCTTGGCGTTGAGGCAGCAGGAAATCCAGCGGTTAAAGGACAAGCACTGGCAGCCAGAAGGTTTCCTGAGGCTGTATGCCTCTGAGAAGCTCATTGTTGTTCAGCCTGCAGGTCCGCTCTCCATCAGAGCCACAGACCAGCTTATCCGGTGTGGGTGGGATTCAGCACTGTCACTGTTCTCACAACTCTGTGATGTTGTTCTTCATTCAGCTGATGCCTTTCTCCAAACATCTTGCAAGAACTTTAAATTTGTCCTTTTGGTATGATGACAATATGAACACGGCGGCACCAAACAGGTTCACGCAGATGTGCTCCAGTAGTGTGGGTGTGATCTCTGCTGTTGCTGAATTTGTTCAGGCTCTTTTCTGTAGGTGTGTTTCAGTATCCACACATTAAGTGTCCAATTTTTAGGCGCTTCCCACAATGGGTGATGGTATCAGTTAAAGTTGCAACACCAACAAAGGGCATCTTGGAGGTTTACAAAAGAATGAACTGTTTCTTCAAGGCTTGTGAACCTTAGACCTTCTTTGGGGGCTCCCGCTATTAATGCAGGTATCCCCCTTCTTGTGTTCCTGGACATTTGCTTGTAAAGGGAAATCTTGTAAGTTGGACAAGTTATTACCATTAGTTTCAATAGGAACAGTTTTAAGTGATCCTGTGCCCACAAAGTCACCCCTGTGTTTGCTCAAGCAACACCAAAACCCATCAAAATGGTATCATTTCTTCTGAAAAACAGACATTTCCTTTCATTGGTAATATGAAGCAATGTAGTAATAATATAGATGTAGATGATAAAATAAGATCACAAGATGGCACACGAGATTCAGGGAGCACGACTTGAAACAAAGGTGCGTAGACAGTGACTGCAGACAAGAATAGGCGGTGGCGAACCAGCGAAATGGGTGCAGCCGTTACATCCTTGAAGGTCCCTCACAACAAATAACAAAAAAGCTAGAGTGGGATTCCACATTTTCGACTGTAAAGGTTGCAAACACCGGCACTGCTCCCATACCGTCGTTTCACACACTTACCGTACATACACACATGTGTCCAGCCAAGACCATCGAACCCAGCAGACATTAGTAATCCATCGCAAATGCCCCCTCAGTCGAAGGCTACAGTGGCTGTCGGCACCAACGTTGAAAATTCTCCCACGCTCAGTTCTTGGTACTCACTGCCACGCAAAATCAGCCTCGTATTTGCCCATAACTCGGTACAAGGTGTTAAATAAATTCACCTGTGTGCACAAAAAGTCATAAGCTGGTAAGCCAAAGACTTAAGAACACAAATATTTCTTTCTATTCTTGGTTTTGAATGCACGGATTGAAACCATGGCAGCCAAAGCTTTTCGCCACCAATTACTTATGTGCTGTTCACTGTGTATTTGCACAGTGAAAGGATGACCTGTGGCTTCAGCCAGCGAGTTTTTCCTCTGTTGCTGGGCTCTGATGTTCGACACGAAGCCCTCAAAGCGCGTTTGAAAATGTCGAGACAACTAAGGCGCGGGGCGAACGCGTAGCTTTTTAGCTGGCAAATGACCGCGGCCCTTAAACACGCCACTGTGAACTTGAGAGAGGTCAGCAGCACAGCAGTACATCTGAACAGAGGGTGACGGGGATTTTCAGTCGCGCCGCGCACCAATCAATCCCATTAGTAGACAAAGCAGAGATGATCTTTGTGTGACGGAGGGAGGTTTTGATCGTAATCGGCGGCAGTCAGATGGGATGCGCTGTCGCGGCTCTCGAGCTTTGCGGAAATACGCTCCAGTTCCTCTGCATCCCGCACCAGGGTCACGCGGGGACTTGTTCAGCTGCCACACCCCACCCCAAGCCACAAACCCAGCTCTAGCAGCTCTCTGAAACCCCACCAGACGGTAATGGTTACAGCAGCATCCGCCTTGCCCGGGATTTGAACCTTGGCCGCTCGGGCGATTCCCTGTATCTCCCGTACAAGAACGGATGCACGTCCTTGTGTGCGCAGTGACCGCGCCGACGCCTCTTCGCGCCCCACCCAGAAACCCTTTGGTAAAGACCCGTTTTCTGACTCCGTTGTGTTTCCAGGTCCCCGAAGAACCCCCGCCAGAAGATCATCAAGAGGGTGATAGGCCTGGAAGGTGACCTCATCAAGTAAGCTGTGCTTTCACTTCTTTCCCCTTAAAGATCTGTGATGTCACCGCTGCTCGAACGCGGCTTTCCGAGATTTTAACCTCGTTGTCTTCGGCTCACTTTTTTCCTGCAATTTGACACTGGTAGTAAAATCTCGTATTCTCGGGGACAAGAAATAAGCACGGTAAATGGGCAGCATTGCGGTGTCCATACTTGGTTGTCACTTCAGCGGTGTTAAAGACTCAGAGGCACCAGGGGACAGCAGTAGAAATTATGTGGGCACGAATTACTATGCAGCCAATTCTACTATGCACGCATGACAGAGTCTGTTTGGCAGAGACATTAATTGTACGTTGCCCATTACAAGGCCCGTCTCCACAGAGATGTGCAGGAAGGTGATCTTCGAATGCGGGCCTCCATAAACAATAGTGTGGATCGGGTTTGAGGAGCAGTCACCACAGCGGTCGTAATGTTTAAACAGGCCCGGATACTCAAAGTTTTGACATTCAGCTCCAACAAAGGAAGGGGGGGGGGCAATGCGGTGACAGTAATGTTTGTGTGTTTACGCTATCAGAAACATCAAATATCCGACCCTGCAAAGGCGGCCCGCACGTGGTGTTTGGTCTTGCGAACAATGAGCCCATTTGATCGTGAAGTTTAGCAACGAGAGGACAAAAATAGTCCCGCTGTTCCTGCCGTACCCAGGATTAAAGGATTAACACAAGTTTTGAAATTTCATAACAATGAGATGCTTTTAATTTAACTTCAGTTTTTTTTTGTTTTTTTTTCTGGCATTCTCTAGCAGCACCGTGCTGTTTAATTCCTTATCGGAGGGACGGGGCACAATTCAGCCCCTTTTTACCAGGCATGGCTCCGCGGGAGGGATGTCAATATAAGTTCAAAGGTCAATTGACCTACCCTGCTGTAGATTTTCCTTCTCAGTGGAGGGTTCACAAGGTTGCTTTAAGAAGGCATTAAGGTTTGTCTTTCATTAACAAACAGGGTCTCGTAGACTTTCTTACTTTCCTGTGTGGCAAGGAGGACAAAGTGGTTTAGTGTTGGGCTGACCTTGCTGTCAGTGGGGAAGGGACCCAGTCTGGCGGACGGGGGATGGAGAGAAGCACGTATAATGTTTGCAACCCCTCGATTCCTTCTTCTGCTGTGGTTCCTTTTTCTAATGTGCACAATACAGTATCACTCTGGCAGGGGAAATTAGATTAGGGTGAATAAGAAAGGTTCACGTGTCGCACCAATAAAACAGTCGGGCCTTCTTTGTGTGTACGCACGCCCGACTGCTATAAATCAGAGCGATGTGTTTAATAGGCACATGGCGAATGGCTTTATCTTCCCCAGAGAAGAATACGTTCAGCCGTTTACAACTCATCTTTCAGGAAACCGTCAAAAAGCTCCGAAATCGCACATTTCACGTAAATTCTAGAATATGTAGTGTCTCTAAATATGAGAGAGAGAGACATCACATTTGTTTGTTTCTTCCAAAGTAACTTACAGTGTTAAGCTACTTTGGATTTTTTTACACAGCAATTTAGGGTAAGCATTTTGCTACCCTGTCATTTATTGTCACATACATACAAAATCAAGACCAAACTCAATGCTGAGTTGGTCCGGTCCAGCATGACAGAGAGGAGCGGTGTAAAAAACCCAACACAAAAAAAAACATTTTCTGTTTAATACACATGCCAGTGCCATGATCATACAACGGTTTCTCCAACTTCCATCAGGCTAAACTGATTTGAAAAAGAGCCGCCCAATCCATTAGAATCCCCACATGTTTCGAGCCGAAAGGAAGCTTTAAATCCTTCGAGTTAAAACGCGATTTGTGGGCCGCCTGCCCCATTGAGATGTATGTGGCACCTTCTCTATCGATCTGAGGTTGATCCCGAGGAGTCTGTCCTCAGCGCAAGAAATTCTCCGATGCGGTTCGTGCGCTTAGGTCTTACTCCTGCTGCTGGACACCGCTGACCGGTTCCTGCTCGGCCTTCTACCTGAGCAGTTAAGCACCTGAGTGAACTCATTATTTCCCTCATTGAGGCAATTGGGCAGCTGACTGAAGAGGGCAGGAAAGCCTCCGGAGTCGGTGGTGGACACCAGGGGCAAAGGTTGCTGAGGTACTGACGGCTGGATTTAACTTTCTTCATAAAAACCTTTATGACAGTTTTTTTCACAACATTTTTTTTTTGTTTATCTGTTTTTTTTTCTGCACGCCAGCTCTGCAGCAATATTTCCTTTTGTTAAATTCATGCCCTCCCGGCTGCTCCACCCTTCTCCATCCATTCAGACTGCACACACCCCATTAAATCGGTTCCAAACTCCAATGCAACATTTATACACTTGCGAACTTGACACTGGGGAAAATGGGAAGATGGAATAAATATTTAAAAGCAATTTTACAACTTCACAGTTCATCTTTGCGAGAGTCCCACGCTGGCAGCAATAAACGCACGCGTGCTGACGCCGGTTTGAGCGCAATATTGGGGGGCTCCGCCGATCCTCCGCACCGGTACTCCCTGTTGGTTTTTGCTCTCACCGAATAATTCACCTTAATTCGGTTATTATTTCACCACATATACGTTCACTTCACTGACTTTGGCTTCTTGAAATTAATGAGAAAATATGACCCTTCAGACATTCTTGCATGAGTGGCTGTGGGAAATTTTTAAACGCCGTGGTGCCGGAAGTCTGTCTGCTACTGCAGGTAGACAGGAGAGCGAGAAGGTACGACGTCGCCTCACAGCCCACCTCACAGTGCACGCTTATTGCCATCACCTTGCCTTTTTGAGGCCATGACCGAGGCTGGAGCGAACGACTTCCCTTGATGGAGGCTGCGTGAGAGGAGATGAAACTGAAAAGTGACACAAAGCGTTGGACCTGCTTTATTTTATTTTATTATTTGTTTCACGGGCACGAGTAGTGACATTCCTGCGGTTACTAGTAGGGGTTGGCTGATGGTGTCCTGTTGCAGACGTCCTGAGACTGACGCCATCGCCAGTGAGAGGAGCCAGCGCAAATGCGTGACATATGGATTGGATAAAGGGTTACGCCGGGCAAGGATTGCAGAAGCCGTAGATGTGAAACCTTTCCCTCCTTTCTTCTCTCCCTCTGGCTCAGATACAGTAACTACACTATGGCCCTTCTCTAATGCTGTCATGGTCTTCTATTTTAGCATCTTGGCTTGGACCATCAGAGTGACTGCTTAAATGTGAGAATAGGTTCACGTATCGAACCTCGAACCTTGGCGGGCAACAGTTTAATTGCAGCTGCTTTTTTCCCGTAAAGACCAGTGCAGGCGCGGTCCAATTCTTAAGAACATCAAGGCGTTCACAGAAGCATCCAGGGTGGGACTGTTTGATGAGCACGTGGCATCTCCTGCGTGCTGGGATCTTACCATGCGCACCTGCCGCCGAGGGTGCCGAAGCCAGGCTGTGCAACACTCAGCTTCTGCGGAGTTTGCATTAGATGATGGTGCTGGGGGAAGAGAAGCAGCCCTTTGATAAGAGCGTACTGCTGTGAAGTGATGTATGAAATGTTTCCAGGACCAAGGAGCAAGTCCAGGTCGAAATCTGGAAGCAAAATCTGCATTTCATCATGAGGGCTTGGGATAGCCTGGCTGTCCGACTCCAGCGGCAGTCACATCAGCGCGAAGCGGCGATGTTGATGCTCCTTTCAATGGAGCGTTCACAAAGCGAAGATGCACGTGGACTGTCTGTTGCTCTCACCGAACGCTGGTTTGGGCATCCCTGTGGCTGGACTTGTGGTTCCGATCGCTCTTCGGTCCGAGATTAAAAGGCAACCGAGGGGAGGAAGACTCCAGGAGCGCCTCAAGCGGAACACCGCCCGACTCAAAATGCGTCCGCTCCCCAACAAATCGCTAAATTCACCCGAAAGCAGCCTGCCCGCTGATATCGCCAACCGGTTGGCTGCTAAAGTGCTGGTCAACAGACCTTACAAACAAGATGACGGCAAGTGATAAGTCCACCAGCTGTCAAATCCCTGGGCAAAAGCCTCGATGGACGAAAAGGCAAACAACTCCTTTACTCAGCAGCTTCTTTACATTGGACCGAGCGTGTGGATTTTTGTGCCCCTCTGGGAGCCGGGAAGGTGCCCATCATTCCAGTCCCAGAGCGCTGCTAGTGTTCTCCACAAGGCTCTTCAGTAATTATCCCTGTGTACGAGCAAACCTGAATCTGGTATAAAAACCCTGAGCTGTGCTCACCCCCCCCCCCCCCCCCCCCCCCCCCGCCCCGGATGGGACCATCTGCTCGGTAGGAAAAAAAAATACTGTAAAAAATATAAATAAATAAAATAACAATAATTAAGCAGCACGGGGCTAAGTGTGCCTTGCGTTCCGCTGAGCCGGCAGAATGTGACCTTTCTATAAATTAGACTTGCTTTGAAAACCTCTGGTGCCGAAGCCCCGCTTTCATTAGCCGCTGTTATCATTTTCCAGCACCTGACAGGGGCCACCGCGTCACCGGCCAGCCCGCCAGCTCATTCTTCCTGCCCTGCGCCTTCTGCCATTTCAGAGCGGCGCTGCTCTTCAGTCAAATGCATACAGGGCAGCTTTTTTGCCCCTCTTTGAGGTGAGGGGGTGAGGCTACATCCCTAGCGGCAGGCTTGTTGACACATTGCCTGTCTGCCAGGTGAAGACCAGAGAGCGGATGAAGGAACGGGGCTATATTTGGCACTGGGGTTAGCGCCATAACTTATCTGACTGATCGCAGGGATAATGAGGCGATCACAGATCGTGGCAGGAAAGTCTGTGTAGGTGCCAAGGTGACAGGTGGCTTGCTGATCACAGATCAGTAGTTAAGATTTCGGTAGGCCCCGTCTACAGCCCAGCTACTACTCCAGCCGTGCTCTGAGCCAGAGTGCTGGAGCACCTCCATCCAGCTGGGCCTACTGCTCCGTCTAATCCGCCGCCATTTCCAGAGCCGCAACAGGACGCTCACACGCTGAAGATGGAACGTGGGGAGTGTCCGCAGTGGGTTCTTTGCTTGGGTAGGTCAAAGTCTCCTGCTGGTCCTTAGGATTCGTGTCCTGTTTTTTTCTCTCCCTCCACAGGACTCAAGGATACAAAAACCGATATGTGAAGGTGCCCAACGGTCACTTTTGGATCGAGGGGGATCATCACGGCCACAGCATGGACAGCAATACTTTTGGACCGGTAAATACAGCACCTACACATCCGTTGCTTTACCCTTGACAGAAACCGTGGAGCAGTCATAGGAGACCACTGCAGCTACATTCATAGTGACTCTTTCCCATGTCGCATTAAACAGAGGATTTACCTATATGTTAGGAGCGTGAACAGAAAGACACCCCAGCGTGATGCAGCATCGGAGATGATACAGCAATACGTCTGGAGGGGATCAGGGTAGAACGAATCTCTTCATTATCGTACCCCCATGCTGAGATAAACTGACTGGATGAGGCCTTTATCCAGCACTTTACCAGCTCCCCGACAATCGCGTTCTCCCAGGACCCAGGCAAAAGGAATTTCAAACTAAGCACTGGTTGCCAGTTAATAGTAGCAAGTTTGTGCTCTCAGAGCAGTGACATTTTCTCTTTAAAGAATGATGGGAAGCCTGGGGCCAACTCCTAGAGGACCATCCAGTCCATTAGTTTGGTCTTCCTGGTTCCTCCCATTGAGTCGTCGCCATTTTATTTTTTATTAATTTCATAAGCAGCAGTGGGTCACAGCAAGATAGATACATAAAAGAGAAACTACACTGAGAAACTGCAAATACATACAGTGAAAAGACTGCAACAATCCCCAGGTGCGATCGCTATCTAATGCATTTTAGAAATGGGTCCAGACATTGCATAGCTGCACTGAATTGTCATGCAGATGAGACTTCTTCTGGTAGAAGAATACCAAACACTTCTCCCAGCCGAGTGTTTACAGAGGGATCTTCGGATAACAATAAAATTCATTTCCTTGCAAAGTATGGAAATGGGCTACGTTACTCTCTAACTTTATCAAGGAAAAGGGGGGAAAAAAACCCACAAATTTGGGTTATGGTTTCACAAGCAGATGTATGAAGGAAAACGTTTTGCTGAAGGTTTTTCGAACGTTTGAGCGAACGGGTTTCCATTAAACTTGTATCAATTCCTAGAATAAGCGTACCGGAGTGCCCAGGGCAGCTTCACGTTCTGAAACGCAGATGAGATGTTCCCAGAAATGCCGTATGAAGACACGCAACTGTAAGAGTCATTCTGTGGATGGGGCTGAAGTTTTCATCCCGGATACCGAGGGAGGTGCAGGCAAGGACCTGAGCACACGTAGATGGGCGTTTGTCGAAATGCAAGACCGCAACGCCACAATTGTGTGACGCAGTTAGGGATGTCACAGCTGCGATTTAACTCTCTTCGTGGTCTCTCCCTTTGAACTAGCGTTTTATTCCACTCTGCGCCCCCATTTATGTCCCACGCCGCCATGTGACAGCGAAAGTGTCCGTTCAGGAAATCGGCATTATTAAAAAGGTTGAATTAGCTCTGCTAATGAATGCCAAATGGGAAGCGTGTCCTTCCGAGCGTCCCCGCAGCGCTCTAAAACGTTCGGTCACCAGTCCCGAGCAGACGGCCCCGTGCAGCCGGGTGCCCTTGCTTTCAGGAGGTTAATTCCCACCGTGAGGCGACCGCCGCAGCTTTCATTAGTCACAAATGAATTACTTTTGTAGTGGGAAGAAAACTGTTAGCCCAGGAAGCCACCGGAGGATGAAAATTCTATTTCGTATTTGAATCTTTTAACTCCGCACTTGACATTTAACACGGTTTCCCCAAATGCCAGCAACTGAGCGCGGTGTCGTAATTATTTTCCGCCGCTCGCGTTGCGTTGCTGGACGGACGTCTCGGAAAACCCGGCTTCTGCACTCGGTTCGGGCCCGGATAAAGACTTCCTTCACCCGGTTGGAGCACAGAGCGGCAGGCTGCAGGAGGCGCTCGGCGATACATACGCTCGGTTTGTTTAACATTTGCACAAGCGGGCTGCGGAGCAGAGGGCAAATTTCAGAGGCCCGTTTTCAATTTCAAATGGCTCTTCGGACGGAGCGGTCCGGAAAAGCCGGCCAAACCGCAGAGAAATTAAGAGGTTGTACGTAATTCATGATCTGGATCATGAAGTGCGCAGATCGGACCGTTTTGAAGTCTTTGTTAACTCTCTGTCGGTGGCTAAATTGCATTTGTGGTTCACCGGGGTGATGCATACGCTTCGCACGCGCTCGAGGTACGAAACTGACCTCCGCTAATAAGTTCATTTCTTTGAGGCTAATGAGAATGTCAAGATAAAAAGGAGCCGGTGTTCAGACCGTCCTTCTCGCACAAAGGTGGACGCCGCGCGGTCTTGTCCTTCGGAGCGCGGAAAATTATTGCGGAGCGTGTAAACTGAGTTTCATGAGGATACACAAGAGTAAATTATTAGACAGCATTGCATTAGAATTTAAGGCCGTGACCTTGGTGAATAAAGGAGGTGCGGTCGGTCATTGGCGCCACTCTTGCGAAATTTGGTTTGTCCCTCGGATCAGCGGGTCCTCCTGGGTGCCACGGGCCTCTCATCCTGCTCTCGGTAAATCCCGCAACTGCCTGGGGAGCTCTCAGCCCGTGGGGGTTTCTGGGAGGAAAGATGGGAGCGGTGGCTGGAAATAAACACACCCTGGGGCATGCCGTACGCAACAAAGCTCGGTAGCTGACAGCTCTGCACGGAGCGAAGGAGACATCTTGGCTCGTTGGTCCCATTGACATTATGCTCTGTTGCCGAAAGGTCCGGTGGTGTTTGCATTGCTTTATTTAGCGGCTTTTTTTTCCAAAGCAACTTACCAGTTTGCCTTAACCTGCAAGTTTTTGCTGTGTCAGCTCACGGTAAATACCTTGATCAAGAGTACTACAGCACAAGATGGGACTCAAACATGGACCCCATCCAAAGGCAGCAGCTCTAACTCCTCTGCTCCCTGTATTTGCTAGGATGCGATCGGCTGTACTCTGCTCGTACCGCATTTTTGAAACGTGAGCTACACTCGGCTCTGTTTTTTAATAGTAGCCCAAAATGAAAGATGGAAAATGCCAAAGTGGGCAGACTTCCAAAACTCGTGCTGAAATAGCACAGGGACAGCTGGGGGTTCGGGCTCTGCGTTCCGCCACGCGCCATGTTTAATGCGAGGTCTTCAAAGCTGCGCTGCTCTCGCCGTTGCCGCTGTGGGTGACCCCAAAGCAGCGTAGCAGTCGACAGTGGAGAAGAAGCAGCCGGTCTGAGGCCCTGCCGCTCCAAAACTTCTGTGCTCAGCCAGTTCCCACCAGTAGAGGGGGTGGTCGCTAAGTGGTGCATTTCCTCCCGTGTGTGGTTTTCTATACTTCACCTGGTTGGTCTTTGAAGTAACTGAATATGCAATAAACCTAACCGTAGCAATGACTTCATTAAAAGGTTTGCAGTTAAAAATGTTCCACGATTGTTACACTTCTTTCATTTTTATGAGTAGTTAAAGAAAATATGATATAGCGAGAGTGCCGATGACGGCGCTACAAAAGTGTCTTTAACCCTCACTTTGAGCTCCATTTGTCCCTTCTGGTCCGTCCCTTTAGCTTTTTCTATAAACATATGGTTGACTCAAGTCAAAAAAAAAAAAAATCCGTACTTTGACATCTGTAATTGAATGAATTTTGGAAGATTAAATTTTTAAATTTGGATCTTCTTAGATTGAACAGTATGGGCATCCTCAATGACTACTGTAAGTCATCACCTTTCTTCTACTATGCACAGTACCTTTAGAAAGAATTCCACTTCCTCCCCTCTTACTGCCTTATTTCACAATGGACAGAAGTGACTTTTTCGCCATCAATGAACCCTAACCCTGCTCCATTGTGTAAACACGAAAACATGTTTTTAGAATTTTTAAAAATTTATTACAAATAAAAAAGCAACGTGTGTGTGTGTGTGTGTGTGTCTGTGTGTGTACACACATATGTATATATAGTGTGCAAGTATTTGGATGCTTTACTGTTATGGTCATTATTTATCATTTTTTTCCCCATGATTAAGTCTATATTCTTGTGATCCATTTCTGTTGTACTGTTTGAGACGTGCGTCTTCGGTGCTCAGGAATTCGAGCGTGAGGAAAATGATGTTTGCCCCAATGTGTCATTTATAAAATAGAAAACGGTAGCACTTTCTTCTGGAAATGAGCAAACTGAAAAGTATAAACTTTGCTAAAATTTGAGTTCATACATCACACATTTTGACCAATGGTGTTAGTTACCACTGCTGCTGGACCCATGCAAGCGAGTGTGTGTGAGTGTGCCTCCACACACCATGCCACAGCCATCATGTTCTTGGCGAGGAGCGAAATAACTTCTCTTGGAAAAGCGCCTCTCTGCCAACCTCCCAGGTCACTTTCTATTACTGTAAGACATCCATTATCCAAAACAGTCCCAGGACTCCCTTGAGAACCACAGAAATTGAAAGCTGTATGTGAGACACAGCTACTAAAAGACCTGTCAGGTTTGGTGATTTTAAAGGAGAGACTCTGTCCGTGTGTGCGCGCGCTGTGTAGGTCAGCGATCACCAGATCTCGTCCCGCAGATGGACACAGTGTAGGTTTTTGCTCCAACCGCCATTCAGCACATCACTTGCATGTAATGAAAGTAAGTTTAATTTTGTTCAAGATGTGTACACAAGACCAGCTGCATGCAGTCCCATGTGGAAGGCACATCAGTGGTCAACTATGTACAAAGAAAAATGTTCATGAGTACCTGGCTCTGGGTAAGGAGGCAGAAAGTGAAGGGAAGCCTGCCTATGGCCACTGCTCACATGCTCATACAGTATGCCCGTCTGAGGATCGGTCCAAAGCCAAGACTTTTTGAAGCAAAAACAGGTTTCCCCAAGAGTCAAACAAACTGGCACAAATCGCATCCATCCATCTGTAAATTTCAATTTGCTGCTGCTTATTTACCTGCAAAACATTTTTTTTGTTTCTCCAAAGCCTCCTTAAACTACATGCTGTTGCGTAACTCATGAGCGTCTACAATTCAAGGCGAAACACGATGCACAGAAGCAGGTTTGTGTCCTTCTGTGAAAAATACCTTCCGTTCACAGAGCCCCTTTTAATCACAGGAGTTGATGGTCTGCGTTATTAATAAAATAAATGAATAAATGAAAAATAAATCCGTTCAAGAAAGCAGCACAAAATATTTTCTCATGCAGCCAACAAAAGGTGCGTGTATGAGAACTTTACACAATGAGGCATTTTCCCGGAGCCCGGAAATATGAGCGGTGTGTGTGTAGTTACCATGCAGCAAGACCTTCATGGAAGTGTTCTCCAGCAAGGCCTATTTAACATTTAGGGCAGAGCGCAGTTTTGAAAAGAAGAATTCCCAACTGTTTATCTACAGTCTGTAGCCAACGTATTTCCTGCATGTTGTACAGAAAAAGTGTTCAAAGCCTCTAGCCGGAGGGAATTAAATGATTTAACTTAAAATATGTAGTAAACATTTAAAATCATGCACATTTAAATCTCTGCTTTATTTTACTCAAAGTTTTTTTTCGTGAAGACTTTAAACAGGGTCTGGTGAATTAAGGTTGACCTATAGCCAGCCAGTGTGTGGGTTTCTAAAATAAACTGTGTACTATTTGATTTAAACACGACAAAATAAATTTGATTTTAAAAAAAAATAATTCCAGTTGACTTAAATTCTATGAAAAGATGAAAACAGTCCTGCTTTGCTAATCATATTAAATTGTTTAACACACCCTCTGTTTAAAATGTATGATTTTACTGAAGTGTCTTTTTTCAGCAGTCAGGCTGCAGAGCCGTGTGTGTGTGTGTGTGTGTGTGTGTGTGTGTGTGTGTGTGGGTGGGTGGGTGGGTGGAGGCGGGTTGATCAATGAAGCTGTCCGGTTACTAGCTTTGGGGGGTCACAGGGGGTCAGGCTGAACCCTTTGCTCATCATTCAACACATCCTCCTCCTCCTTGTTTTATGTCACCCCATCTGACAGCCTTTCTCCCATGTTTGTGCATGTAGGTGGTCGTCTTACTCCTGAATGGGACATGTGCAACATCAGCACAAAGCTCAAAAATAAACCAGATAAACAGTCTGAGTTAAAAACACAAACCAGGGAGTTTGCTTCATGTCAGCTTATTGTAGTGGAGTGGATGGCCTCACCGTCCTCTATTGACCAGGGAGCAATGGCCCGGTAAATCTCCTGCTTCGGCTTGCTAGGAAAGAACAGACAGGTCTCGAAGAATCAACACACATCCTTGTCTTCCTTGTACCCCAGGAGTAAAACCAGTAACCCTGACAGAGAGAAACATGCCAGTGAAAGTGGTTTTCACAGATAGTTATTTCCCTTTATTCCCTGTTCTCCCCCTCTTCTGTCCAGGTCCTAACATAACAGTACTCTTCAGGTTGTTCACCTGCACTCAAACTGTCCAATGGTGCTGTGCTTACAGACTGACCAAATTAAAGTTTCACAGTAGAAATGTCTGGCCAGACTTTTTTGAGTGCAGTGTGCACTCTGGGCAATACAATACCAATATCTTTTAACACTTTATGTTAGCCCTGCCTTGACTGTTCTGTGATTTCAAGCTAAAATTTACCTTCAGATTAAGATTTGGCTCAAACAACCTGAGATCTGGAACCATTCTATTTGGTGTCAACAGTACAGGCTGGTGGTGCCAGTGTGATGGTGTGGGAAGTGTTTTCCTGGCACACACCCTGACACTCACTGAAGAACATGTAAGTGGCATGGCATATCTGAACATAGGTGATGAACAAGTTCATCCCTTCATGGTTACACTTTCAGCATGATAATGCACCGTGTCGCAAAGGCACATATTGTCATCAAACGGCTTCAAGAACATTGCAGTTCTCATTGCTTCACTGGCCTGCACAGTCCCCAGATCTCAACCCTATCAGGCATCTTCAAAATGAGACTCAGTGATGCTTTAGGGTTACTTTGCTTCCTCTGGGTATCTTTGACTCTCAGAAGGACACAATGAAATTAGAAGATTTTCAAGACATTTTGGAGCCAAACTTACAGCCCAGTGTCAGAAAACTGTATCTCAGTCGCAGGCCATGAGGCCTATGGCAGGTTAATGACCAGAAAAAAACCTCAGAAAGAAGCCAAGAATTGATGAAAAGAAAACATTGGACCATTCTGAGGTGGCTGCTATGAATCCTGATCTAAATCCATTACAACATCTATGGAAAGCACTGAAACTCGCAGTTGGGAGAACGAACCCATCAACCCTGAGAGAACTGAAAGTTTTCTCAAAAAGAGGAGACCAGACTACCAGTAGAGACATGCAGAAATTTCATACCGAGCGCTTGGTGGCAGTTACTGCCTCCAGAGGTTCTGATACAAAGTTTTAGGTTGAGGGTCCTAGTATTTTCATCCATTTTCATTTGTTTCATTGTAATATTAGGTCATAAATCAAAAGTAACATTTAATTTAAAATAAAGAATAGTGATATCCATTATCGTTACTACTTTTATCATTTTTTATTTTATTTATCTATTCTATTTATTTTGTCACAGATACTCTTGTCAGTTTCAATGAACTAAAAAACATGTTTTTTGGGAAAATAGTGGAAGCGTGCCAATACTTTTGGCAACATCTGTATACCACGGACCTGAATTACATACTGCCGCTGTCTCAGATAGCCTTTATGCTCAGCATACAAATAAGATTAAACTCTGGTGGCAACTTTACCTTCACTTTAACTATGCCAGTAACTGATGTGAAAATGTTATACTATGATAGAAATTGTCAGATTGTGTAAAGTACACTGGAGAGATAATAATTAGTTTAAAGCTAAATTGTGCCTTTTGTTCCCTTTTCCTCCCTTACACTCTTGTTAACTCTTCCTGTGACCTGTTTGTCATCTCAACAGTGTGTTCTCACCTTGTGAAGGAAACTCGTTCGGAAAAGGTTCATAGACTTGCATATTTTTGACGTGGGAAAAAGGTAGGCGCGTTCAGTATTTTCAGGGAGAAACCAAGCTACTGTTGAGGTTCTCACAGTTTTGTGCTCTCACTGTAGAGTTCACTAGCAGAGATGTGCTGTAGCCATGATGTTCCAGGGTAAATAACAGCCCACAGTGGACGCGGGGGTTGTGCTGCCTGCGGGGAATGGGGGTTGGCATGCCTTCGATCAACATTGTACAAGTACCAGTGATACAAGGTAGGTGAAGGTAACAATTGCTGTACTCCCACTGACCTTACAGACTCTAACTGCCAGCAGGTCCTGAACTAAATACATCGATTAAATTTGGCAGAAGATGGGTTAGAATGATGAGAGTTTGACCACAAAGAACATAAAACCACATGTTCTGCTGAGGAGGGTAGCAGCTTCTTGTGGAGGATGAGTGATGATGACTTGAGTCCATGTGCTTGTGTGTTTAGAGGCACAGCATCAGTACCACGGTAAATATGGTTAGAGCAAGGAGGCAGTAGGTTAAGCCTCTGCCGTGATGTCATTCAGCTTAAAGCACAGTAGTTCTACAACGTGTTAGAAGTGTGTGCATATGTGTGTGTGTTTACTGCCAAAATCCATCAATGTGACGTATGTGGGCTCTGCATGTGATGTAACTGCTCCCTATTCTTCATACCTTGACAGAGACCAAAATTAAAATTTTCTAAATAGCATTTTCGATTTAATGAGCTCCACTTCACCAGAACCTCACACATGAATGCCAAATTTTAAGTTGGTAGCTTAAACAACAGAGCTGTGCGTAAGCAGCGAACAGATGACGCTGAGCTTCACTGAAGTGAAGGTACTGCATTCTCATTACACATACATAGGATAAACTTAAACTGCCATGGCACTGCACTTTAACATTAGGAAAAGCTATCTAAGCTATCCAGCGTTTTATTGTGACATCATTAATAAATACATACTTTTGCCTGCCGCTTTTAGACCCAATTCTGGCACAGCTGTTGTCTTTCCCTGCCGAGCCTTTGCACAACAAACAGGTGAAATTCAGCCGGTTGAGTTCCCTTGTTAACACCGTCAAAGCCGTGTGTCCCGGCGTTTTCCAAAAAGGCTCACTCGACCATCGCGGCGCGACTGAAAAATCATTCAAAAGATCTGTAGATAATCCAGACAATGGGTGAATGGTTTTCTCTTCTCTTGGAAACGTATCGCTCTCAGTAGAACCCGTTTACAACTCGCTGAGTTTGAAATGCAGATTCTTTACAACCTGCATGGCTCCCAGTGAGGCCGACACCTAAGACAGATGCAGAGGTAAAATTATACCACTGGCGGGAGCTGTGATGGCTACACTCTGTTTAACTCACCTCTGGAGGGACATAAAAGTCCATACTCTTTCAAGGACGTTTCCACATCTACCACAGAGGGTCCCGCACCTCCTACCAACCCCCTTCCCCTTGACTGTAAATCCTGTGGCCCATGTGTGCTTGCAGGCGTCACTTAGACGCATCCATCAGTCTGCCGCCCGTCCTCAGTGCGCGTGTGCCTCCTTGCAATGTGTCACCTGCCCGATGGCGCTTGATGGGTCCATAAACAACATGCCACTCTGACATCTCAAGGGTGGATCTCACATTTGCAACGCTGTATTTGTTTACTTTGCATGCCCACCTGCCTTTTGACACCTGGGCTTGAAAGCACTGGTAAAGAGAATGAGGCCAAGATCCAGGAAGGCGAGACCTGTAAGAGGTGTCAACCAGCTGAAAGCAAAAACTGGTTTGGTTGAGAGAGGTCTCCAGTGTGAACAAAGTAAATCCAAAGTGCTGAGGAGCATCCCCGCATTGAAGTCATATGAGGTAGAATGTGACACCATTATTCATGGGGTATCTCTAGCTTCTTTCACAATCGCATACCTGACTACGGGTGTTTTTGCAGCACCGATTCCACTTCTGCACCACAAACCCACAATTTCCGGTGCTACTGCAGCAGAGCAGGTCCTGTCAAGCTTGTGCAGTCTTCACATGTAAACTGATGGAGAAGGTTGAGATGTGGTCTTCTCAGGTTGGTGACTGACAAGAAACGTAAGTACGACAAGAAACACAAATGTGAAAGACCTGACGTGCAGGTAAACAGAACCGAACAAAGGCGAGAGCTCAGCTCATGGTAACCACCAAGCCTAAGGGTCGCTGCAGTTCACAGGCCACATTTGTGGATCTTTAATGGTCCACCTACCTCACCATTTGTCTCCCGCAGGTCTCCATGGGACTCATCCACGGCCGAGCTTCACACATCATCTGGCCCCCCAGTCGCTGGCAGCGGATTGAACCCTCGGTCCCAGCCGACCGTAAGCCGCTTCTGCATGCGAGCGAGGAGCCGGACGACCGGGACAAATGAAGGCAAGGGGGACCTTGCGAGCTCCTGCTGACATTTCCGTGTGAATGTGAACACGGTTGCTAGCGGCAATGAAGCGACAGTGTTTAGAGCTGCACTGGGAAACAGGTGGAAAATGAATGATGTCAGTCAGCGTCTGAATAACCAATTAAATATCGCAATGACAAAAAAGCCCGCTCATCTGTTCTTCCAGATTGTCTGCACACTGTTTTTTGTTAAAGGAATGGATTCTTGTCATTTATTAAAAGCAGTCCACTTCTTTCATTTCATAACCTTTTGATGATTCCATTTGAACTGCTTTTGGTGAAAATCAATACTGTGACACAAGCAGTGCCATGGCGCACTACGTTTGCAAGCATCAAAGGAATTTGTTTGGCTTTAATGAAACTTCTCCTCTTTCCAGAACATCTTTATGAAGCACGTTTAATGGAAAAGGTTGTTTTACAGGGGAGGGTTCGTCTGCCAGGCTTTCGGGGCCCAGCGCATTTGTACACCTCGCTCCTCTCCGTGAGGCTCATCACCCTCCCCTGTGCCCCCGCCCCCCTGCACACACACCCACCAGGAACCTACATCCAAAACCCACCTCCAGCCATCAGACCCCAGTGTGACACCAAGCGCACAAGCCCCAGCTTGGTGCAAGTAAGAGTTTGCACCATTTTGCATCATTAAGTTATTCACGTCATCAATTCCCTTAACTGGCATCAGTGTTCTAGAACGTGCCACGGGTGTAAAAGCTAGTAAAGTGCAGTAAACGGAAGAGAAGAGTGCAGGAAAGGGTGGATGAAGGGCACAATGCAATGGGCAGCACGCACACTGCCAGTGGAATGAGTAACAAAATTTACTAGCGATAACCAGCCTAAAATCACGGTAGTCTGGATCTTCCCCTGGAAGTGCAGGGTGTGGGGTAGGGTACCACCCGGACAGGGTGGCGGTCCATTATAGGAGAATCAGACACTCATTTATTCATATATCCACGATAGAGGCGATACAAAGTCATCATCACACAAAACACGTCTTTGTACTGTGGGAGGAAACAGGAGCACCCAGAGGAAATAAACTTAAACACAGGGAGAACATGCAAACCACACACAGTCTGGGTCGGATTCGGTCCCACATCCAAATCTGCAATCCAGGATTGGCCCAACACCCTCCTGCCCATCATCTCTTCCACTTATTACAAGTTAACCAGTCGACCCAACATTAACATGAGGTCCACAATGTGAAATGAGCAGCCTAGGAGGCGCTTTTAGGATTGATATTAATTATTCAGGGTTGGGGCCCTGTGTGTCGGTCTATTCCAAAGTCTGGCATTTGTACTACGCGCCAAAACTTTCCACTCGGACCACTCCTTTGTTGTTAACAGTAGAAAATTTGTCCGGTACCATCACACTTTTGGGATTACAGTGAAGGGAACGTGTGCTTCCCTTCACGTTTAAGACATTTAAGGTGAATACGTATGAGAGGAAGAGGTCAGCGGAGCACATGGGCTCCATCTACACAAGCTGTGTGAGCATCTGACTGCGGCGGGAACAGCACCAAGCCGGCGTGCCATATTTCTGGAAGGGGGAAAAAGGATGCGAAAGCACCGATCAATGAGCACGGTAGGAGCGGTCCAGCTCTCACAACATTGTTACAAAGCCATATGGTCAAGCTGAACACATGCCATGCCGCGGTCCCTCTGATAAAGCAATAAAACTGCAAGTTCTTCTTTTAATTATTTACTGCGCTTTGTTCCAGCTTGTGAAAATGGCCTGATATTCAAGGTGGCTGAAGGTAACACAAAGAGGACTCGTTCACCAATCCAGATAGCAAGGCCAAGCTGAGGAAAGGTGATCATCACCATCCTCCTCCATCCAGGGTTTTTTTTTACATGGAAAACGAGTAAATCCTGCAACAGTAAACGGTTATGGTGCGAACCTGAAACAACAAGGGACTCCTGGATAAGCCTGGACAAAATGTCCGCCAGGCTCCAACACCTGCTGTTCTTCGCGACTGCTTGCAAAAGCCTGACCAAGTGCTCCTGGAGATCACCATACAGAGAAGGCATTCAGAATGAAACCTCTTTGTTCAGGCTGCGTTGTACCATCTTGGAGCACAATGAAAGGACCTTGTTGAAGACAAGTATTGTTAGAGATGTTTTTCACATAATTTGCCAGCCAAAAAAACTGCCGTCTGCGTTTATGCGACCCTCACCAAAGCAGGAAATAAGGGCAAAGAGTCGCACATGCTTTTGAGGAGCTCCACTTCATCTTTCACACAGCGGTTTGTCAGCTTTGGCCTTTGAGGTCAGCTCTGATGTGGCAGCCCCATCATTGACTGTGTTTCCCTGAGGGACGTTGCCTTCATGTGATGTGTCAGCAGACTCCCCACACGGTGTATTTACCCCCTTTCTGTACAAGCACCAGTGCTGTGGTGTGAAGACCCTAAAATACTATGTGGAATATGTTAGTGAAAAGATAAAAAGGAGGAGGGTATAACAAGAGCCCCCCCCACACACACACACACACAGACATGCACATTTTAAGTTCAAGTTAGGCAGAGGTTGATCCAAAGTGTTTACTGTAGGTAGTGGGAGGGAACCAGAGCATGCACACTCCATATAGACCGAGCCAGTTTCCAACCTACAGCCAAATAATCCAGGTGCTGTGAGGTGGCAGCTTTACCTGCAGTGCTGTCCTGTATCAAATATGAATATACTGATTAGTAAATAAATGATAAGTATTATCATATGCATACAATATTCATACAGTTTCTGCATATGCTGTTTCGGTTGTAGGTTTTTGGTTTGTATAAACTATACAGCCCTTTTTATTTGAATTGTGGTGGGTTTGCTAATTATATATACAATTTGTATTGTTATCCACTGTGAGTGCTTTTGTTTTTAAGATAGGAAATTTTAAACTAATTGTTTTTAAACAGCCCTGCATGAAAAATGGCACCTCTCCCTGCACAGAGGAGTCCTGGTCATCATCCATCTTCCCCCATTTCAGCAAGGCCTGAGTGACAGGTGGCATCAGTGACTCAGAGAGGAGCTCTTCCATCCCGCCGCCCAGTTAAAGGAGCAGTGATGGTGTCGTGTAAAAGATTGGTGTAACATTTACTGGCCCTCTCCTTCACATGGTCTGGTATGTAGATGCCTCACGTTTGATATGCTGTCAAGTACAGCTGCGTGGCCACATGGGGATGAGAACCATTCATACATTCCAAAGAACAAGCAGCAGATTTACGAATTAAATGAAGTTCATCCGCATCCATGGTGCGACCTTACCTTTCATTTGTGACTCCTTGAAACGAGCAGTGTAATCTTATTAAAGTAATGTGAAAATGAGGTAGGCACTTAAGTTTATTTCACTTCTCACAAGCATAAAACACAGCTGACAGGCACAGCTCACAGCCTGCCGGCTCACCGCAGCCACCCAGCTTATGGTGGATGCCAGTCTGCACGTTTGCTCGGGAGGTGAGAGACCTCCTTCACCTGCTTTGGGAACACAAACAAACAGTTGAGGAAAGCCGTCCTCCTCCGTGGCTCAGGGGTAATTTGTACCACCGGATACAGGCAGCTTAGCTGTATGGGTAATTACAATATTTACCCATTTACACAGTGGGGTAACTATTATGGTATGAATGCATACCGAGTACCTTGTAAGGGGGTTCAAGCCTGAGTCCTTCAATCACTTGGCTGCGGCACTCACCACTACGCCACCTGCTATCCCTTAAATGCACTAAAAGACTGCAGACACTAAAAACAGACCTGGTGCCAGTTGCAGTATCAGTCACACTGGTCAAATTGCAGGTGTTCCTGTGAATCAAATTCATGAAATTCTGTTTAACTGCACAATAATCCTTCAGAGTCCAAATTTTCTATTCTCTATCCCAATTTTCACTATAATGGGTCTTTCAAAAAGAAAATGCACGCTGTTATGAACTTGTCCGAAGCAGAAGTTCAGGAGGCGCACGCCTGTGCTGCTGACTTATCGGCATTTGCTCCATAGCCGCTGTGCATTTCAGCACCAAGGACAGCTGCGTGACTGGACCCCTTTCAGAGCTGGGAGCTGTCCATGACCTGCACACGGGTGCAGCATTTCTTCAGTTACCGGCTGGAATAACGGCCTTTTTCCTGGGAAACAAATTTTGGGAAGTTAAGCCTCTGTCCTCTATTTTACTTGCAAGGGTGGGCCAGCCACACCACATTTTTCTAACTTAAAATAAGGCAAAATACAACAGACGTTTTGTATCAGAAATGTTGACATCCAACATGCTTTCAGGGATGAATTAGATTCGTATACCCAGGAATCACTGCACTTTCATACGCTGGTGATGTGGGTTACATCTAAAATAGTTACTTGGACAGATGACGTGTTGGGCCCAGGAATCCAGCATTTGTCTCCTCGCCTTCTAAGTCGTGTTTTTTCCGACTTGGCTGATTAGCCATCCCTTGGAGCAGGAAAGCCGAGCAAATAAGTGGGGGCGTGTTTTAATGTGTACATAATGGGATTCAAGGCAGACAATGAATCCGAATACTTCTCGCAATCCTTTCTTCCTTCTCTTTGTTTCAGTGGGAGTGCAGAAGACCTAATTAGGCAACCGCTGCCTAAATAGCAAATAGAAAGCAGCCGTTATCCTGCACACATTTTAGTTTGGATTCATATTGCATTCGCCTTTTATAATTCATAAAATGTAAAGTTGTGAATAAATTTTGAAAATCGATTGCAGGAATGGTTCTTTAAAAAACACCGTTATCCGCAATAGAAAAATATGCTAATTCATTTCTATGCAATGTGTTGATTTCCGTGTGGGGAAAATGGCATTTAAAAATTACCATGTTGAAGCCTATTTCTATTTTAATGTGTTTCATTTGCCTTTTACAATGGCAAATTATTACAGTTAATTGAAAATGCAGAACTAAACAGCTGCATAATTTAGGGAACTTTCACACCAAGAACTAAATGCTTAACACAGCACTTTTGATCTACTTGTTTTAAATCTCTGCACCAGGTTGTCCAATAAAAAAGCTTTTTCCAGCCTTCCAGTAGGAAATCTTCATATTTTCTGTACTTATGTGCAGCATACATTTTCTTTAATGCAAGACTGCTAGATCTTTATAGTTATTTAAACATTTATGTACATTTCCTAGTTGGATACAGATGATTATAGTGGTCAAAATTGCAGTTGAAAATAAATAATACAGATGGTCCCCGACTTACAATGGGGTTACATTCCGATAAACCCATCGTAAGTTCAAAAATGTCACAGGTGGAAAATGCATTTAATACACCTAACCTACTGTCACGCCTGTGGCCACTTCAGCCACAAAATGTAGGTGTTCTCTCCGCCCCCATCTTCAGACTGAGCATTGATTGGTGTAGGAACCAATTGTCAACGGTTTTTAGTTCCTACCTGTTCTTCCTGTCAGCGTTCAGTTTCCACTGCCGCTTGTGAACTCTCCTGCAACTACTGTCTTGCTAAGACCTTGTATTTTGTTCATTTTGAATTGTGGCATCTTCCATTTTTGTTTATTGCCAATTGCTAATGTTTAGTGCTACCTCGCTGCTAACGGTAACACTCTTTGTCGAAAACAACACTCAGTAGAGTTTAACGGAACACAAATTTATTACCTTGGTGTCTCGCAATTGCTTCCACCAACCCATGCCATAACACCTAGCGAACATCATAGCTTAGCCTAGCCTACCTTAAATGTCATTACAGGCTTTCCACTTTCATGTCGCTTTCAGGAGACACAGACACAGATGGGCGTTTCGTAGACATGATGGATGCACAAAACGCAATGTAGATACAGGGGGTACCCCAAAAAATGCTGGCAACACAGAACACTGCACAGTATCAGTTGTATAAACTTACAACTGTGTGGCAGTATGGGAGATGCAGTTTGCTACCACTGCCCAGCATCATGAGAGAGTATCGTGCCATATAATGCTCACCCAGGAAAAAAAATCAAAATTCAAAGTATAGTTTCTACTTAATGTACATCACTATTGCACCATCGTAGAGTCAAAAAATTGTAAGTCAGACCATCCTAACTCAGGGACCATCTGTAATCCACACCATCAGTTATAAACATTTTGCCTAGCATTGTTGTCAGTTATTAGGCAGGAAGACATGGTTAATAATGAGGTCTGCCCTGATACTGAGGGTACGAGGTCAATCCGTCTTGTCAGGCAGTTCTTTCAAAGATACCGTTTCAGAACATGAGGTGTGACCGAGCCCAAGAAATGTCACGTGTGAGGCAGCAAGGAGTTCAAGCAAAAATTATTCTTATAGGGAAAAAATGTTTAACAATTCAAGTCATAAAAGGGCAAAAGTGCCAGAATGCCTTTGTTAATGAAAAGAGTTCCATTTAGAATGAATGGCCATGCCTGGTGCAGCTCCCCTGGGTGTGGCTTGTGTTTCGATACGGGTGCGGTGGAACAGCGTACACCCCTAACACAGAGGAATTGAACAGACCTTAACTTAGACCATCTCTAGGACATCTTTAGTGGATGACTGCTTTTGAATCGGCTTGTACTCACCCACAGGGCCCGATGTCCTGGTCTGTTTAAGAGCAACCAGCACACCTAATGCCTGTTAGTTACATTTACCGACACATTAGCATTTTGTTTTGTGACTCGCAGCCTGATGGAACGTGCAGGACCGTCTCCTCGGCAGCTCTGCTTGCTGCAGCTCCGAGAGCTGCAGTTCTGAGCCTGGGGAGGGCGGCGGTGAGACTCTTCTCCAAGTTGTGATTTAAGAACTCTGGCAGTCGACTGAAACACACTGGCCTGAGGCTCCAAGGCTGTATGATTCAAACAGTTGCCAATTAGATTGTCCTTGAGGGGAAAAGAACCTGCTTTTCACGTACAAAAAAAAAACAACAGTATTTTGCGCATGTTTATGTGAGGGATGAGTGATGAATCACAGCCTCAGCTGCCAACAGGCATTGTCCTATGAATCCGTTCATCAAACTGACATTCTGAGTGAAACATCAGATACGATAGAATAAAATCCACAGTGCAAGAAGGCAATATATTTGAAGAGACAGACCGTGACAGATAGGTAAATTGATATTTAGATAGACACTTATTCCCACTCCATAATATAACAGTCAGGATCCCTTCATTTCCTGCGAATCCATTTAAGCTCATCTGTGCTGTGCAAAATAATTCATCTCCAGTGCACAGCGTGTGACCGCCGGACTGCCCTCTATTTGGGCCGGTGGGCGTCACCATGATGCCTTCTGACTTCTGACCTCGGCTGTAAGAGGACTAAGTGCCAGGCTAAGACCCGCGGTAACCCCCTTGACCTTGACTTTTAACAACTTCAGCAGTTATTAGCAAGATCCTCACCTTGTGAGAAGAAACTGCCTACCCATGCAGGTCATTTGACACCCCCCCACCCCCCCCCCAATGAAATTTCTGGGCTCACACAACCATTGTGGGGTGTTTCACCATTTCAGTGCCTCACATCAGGTAACAGGATTATGGAAAATGAATGGGGACCAGAGTCAGCGTTACACGCAGAGCTCTTACTTCAAGCCTGACCCCCCAGCTCCCTAGAGAATTTTTGTCTTGGAGATGCTGAGTTGCAGGTGGTGATCGGTAATCCGCGGGGGAAGGTGTTGGAGAGACATGCTGCAATGCAAGAGAATGTGCTGGATCTGTGCCGGTTGAGGGCCAGCTGTGTATCACCTGTATAGGTCAGTGAGGTGATGACTGAGCCAAGGGAACCGCTGTAGGTAGAGGAAAGTAGAGGGCTGAGAACCAAATCCTGTAGGATACCAGAGAAGGAGCCACGGCAAACCACATGGTATAGTTAGCTGATAGGTAGGATTCATATTCAAAAGCATAGCAGTGATGGTCCTTCGACACCAAGCTGTTCCACAGAGGTAAGGCAGATCCTTAAGATAAGGTCTCTGCAGATAACTGACTGCAACCAGGTGAAGATTTTAGAAAGATAAGCGAGACGGGACACTCGTTTTGGACCGAGCTTGTGTCCAGATTGGGGTTCGGACGTGTGGCTTAAATGTTATGGCAATTTGGTGCCTTTGGGCTTCAGTCGACAGATAAAAAAAGCATACAAATTCTTCCAGAAAATGCTCAGCAGATTTCACGATTACACTGTCTTTACCCATGCCAACAGCATGAGCTCCTACCATTTACAGTCACAAGAAACATTGGTCCCGGGAAGGTTGCCCAACCGTCAAAAAACCTGCAGATCCCACTGCAATACATCACCACGAAATGTGCAGATTCCACCCACAAGATAGGCTGCAATTCCCAAGTGGAAGAACTCATCTTCCCAAACACATTTAAACCCCTAATGATGACTCTATTTAGTACTTTGGAACAATAATTTGTAAGCCTGGAAGGTACTTGTTTACGCTGAAGTCTATATATGTATATATAATGATCCGTTTTTGGCGCGAGCCTGCAACTGTGCAGTGAACTGGATAATGGAGAGTACATGCTGAAGTTCTTCATTAAACAGCCCATGTTTTCCCCAGTGAAAAATTTATTAAGTTCTCAGGTTAATCCAACACTGAGTGTATGTGTGTCCTTGGAAAAGTAGGCTTCAAAAGAGAAATGGCGTTCAAGGTGTACAAGCGCAATGTTTAAAGCGGCACAATGGCCAGATGTGTTTCGTTGGGCTCTTTCAGCGCAGAACGGAATGCTATAGGATCGCGTCCCGCGAGGACCATTCCTAATAGGTGGCCTTAATCAACCATGACTGTTGCGACTGATATTTTACAGCATAACTCTTTAAAGTGTGATGCACGGGTGCACGCTGTGGTATTCACTGTGAACCACCCTGACCATCGCGACGCTGACAAACTATGTGCTCAGGAATAATCTCATCGCTTTGATTTATTTACACGGCCAAGCTGCCACCATCACTGCAGAAGTATGCCTGTACTCACATATATTGAAGGGCGTGGAACATTATTACCCAAAACACCAGAAAAAACTTGCAAACTCTGTCAAAATTCAAAATAGCCCCAATGTTGGTTTCGTTCTGTTATTGGTCACTTAATCTAAACTCTTTTAACTGTGAGGAGTGCGGTGGGTACTGCTGGCGTCTTATTCCTCTGTGCGTTTGGACATGGATTTGAATTCAACTCTGTCTACATTTGCATGTTCACCATGTATGCATGTGGGCTTCCTCCCGGTTGCTGATTTCCTTCCACAGTCCAAACACGTGTGTTTCATGCAAAATGGTGATTACAATATACCTGCTGTCTGTAAACAATTGAGTGACTGTGCGAGTAGCGGCCATGCAGTGGCCTTGTGCCTTGTCCAGGGGTTACACTGCCGGGCTGAGTGGCCTGCGCTTCTGGGACTGGCTGTGGCCCAGTGTCTCCTGGGGATGGATAAGTAGGTTTAGATGTGAATTAGACGAATGAACAAATGCTCAAATGAATTGTTTGCATTTACAGGACGTCCAAGCAGCACAAAATCCGCTCACTCTTGACCTCTAAATTAAAATAAAATAAATTAAATAGTAAACATTTGCAATAATTTAAGCTCCACTTGCAGTGGAAATAGAATTTTGCACAGAAATGATCACAGCAACAGAACCAGATTCACACGCTCAAGACTGACTGTGAAGTTGCGAGAGCAGATGGTTATATCATTCGATGTATGGAAGAAGATGGCCCACATCTCAGTGCTCAGTGCTCCTTCTTTTGGTTTACAAAGTAGAGTCAAGCACTGCAGGCACCGTCCATCTTCCCTACCTGCTACAGGCCAAAATGTAACCTCACCAGCTGCTTAAATTAATTTCTTCTGTGCATTTTGCTGGCTTCTGCTCAGAATCAGGCGATGGATGCTGTTCGTGCACGGCTACCAGTTTACTCAAGATGGACGCACTCTTCACCGTAATAGTCAGCTACTAACTTACCGGTTTACTTTTTCACATTTATACAGCTGGATAGTTTTACTGGTGTCAGTTCCGGTACTACAGTTGGGTTTTGTTAGGGATTGGGACGAATGGCCTCCAATACAACGGGATGCGTGGCTTCTCCAGAGACTTAGCTTCCAAGACATGTGTCCTCGCTCCATCCTTCTTCAGCACGTGCACATCTCTTGCTCTCTGTGCCAAACAAAGTGGTGGTGAAAGTCCCCCTCTTTCCAATCACGATTTTTCTGCTGGATCTGAGAAGGGGCATGGCATTGCCATGTATGTGCATGCGTTATAGAGAAAAATGATGTTTGCCGTTAATTTTGCGAGACCAGCTTTCTGCGCAGTTCCTCCCAGCGTGGGTCGTACCGCAGGTGATGAGAAATCAGGGCAGTTCACATCAGTGCAGTCAGATGCTGGCCAACGCAGAGCTGCCCGAATTGGCCAGGTGGAGGTCACCGAGGTTGAACTCAGCAGGGATTGGCTGGGCAGCCACTCTCACCTGCCGAGAGCCAATGGGAGCCCAGCTTCAGGCTGCAGATAGCGCAGGTGCTACCTTGACTGCTATACAAAGTCAAAATTTAATTACATAAAAATTTCAATGTGGAGAAGAGATGTGAACATACATGGGAACTTCACCAGAAAACTCGGAAAGGTGACCTTGCGCCCATCCAACGATGCCCATGTTAATGTGATCTTATGTTGCCCCCTCAGTTATAGCAGATATATATTCATGTGCATGTATTACACTATACATACGTTTTGTTCGGAAGTCCTATCGGTGATGGGAGGACTTGGGGTCCTGACCCCTGGAAGATGGATGAGGCTCCATCAGATCCCAGGAATGACAACATCAGGCTAGGACCAGAAGATGGCAGCCCTAGGAACAGCAGAAATACTGAGCCATACTCTCAAACTGCTAGGCCCAGAGTCTGCGGAAAGTTGCCACCCCGAGGGGAAAACTGGACGCGAAAGAAATTTTCAAGAATGCAACATCACATTTGCTCCTAAATGGAAAATGTTTCCTAAGTCCATGATGGAAAAGTTCTCAAAATAAAAATGCCCTCCCTTTCTTCTTCCCATTTGTCAAATACCCAAGCTCCTTATTTATTTACAGGATGAGCCTGCGCGAACCCTAGCGACGTGTCTTGCATGTAGCTGCGACAGGGATGAAACGATAGACGATTGCTCCACCTTTTTGCTCCAAGCTCATGTCCACGTTCCCTCCACAAGATCTTTCTTTGCTTGTTCTCAACAATGCCTTCAAGTCACAAGTATCCTTGCAGGAAGCAGAAGCCAATCCCCAAAAAAAAATCACCAAATGCCATTACAAACTCATATAAACTGAAAAACAAATGCTTTTTCTCATAACGCCACAAGACTGCTGTTCATCACATCAACGTTTCACCCAAAAAGTCCTGTTTTATTCTAGTCTCCTGCGGCAGTACTGTATCATTTCACATGTGTGCTCTCTGGTGTGCTTCAGCTTTATTAAAACAATGGAAGGGAACCGAACCGCATTTCTTTCACAAACTCATGGGTTGCTATTTCAGGAGTTTATCACGGGTCAAGCAAGGCTGGTAGATTAAGATAAGAAGGCTGCGGCACAATTTTTCGAATTGCTGGCATTTAATGAAGCCAACTTTGCGCAGCGCTGAGGCCTGGAAGAGTCCGTACCGTCACCGCGTGGTGGCTCTAAATGGCGGGTCGACACGGGTAATAGAATCAAGCATTGGAAGCAAACGCTCTCATTTCTGATTATTCTGGACACGCGTTTTACACTGCTGTAATGTGGCCGTGCAGGACAAAGTGTAATGTTTAGATTGCCTGTGGGAGACAGCGGCCAGATAAATGTAAATGTTATTGTTTGAGCAGATTGCCGAAGACAAGATGAGCAACACGACACAAATTGCCCACTCCAGAGGCCTACAGAGTTGTTTCCCGTTTGATTTAATACATCTACTTAAGCTGGAGCCCATCGTGAAGTCCTGCCTCATCTGCACACGAACAGCCACTCGATATCCACCACAGAAAATGAGATTTGATATTTACAGGCTCCAATGAAACAAAGCGGAGCGGGTGGCGTGCGAGGATCGGACTGAAATAAAATGTCCCAATTATTATTGAAGGTTTTTTTATTCTAGGCCTCGGAAAATGGGGCATCACTGGGTTTCCGGTCAAAAAAAACTAACTTTGGGCTATGGCTTTACAGTAAATACGAACCGGTAAGGCTGTCCGTAAGGGGTGTGGAGGAACGACAAAAATGACGGCACCGCTGCATCCTTCCAGTTCCCATCTCGCCCTGCGTTGCGCTTCCCTCCCTTGGGTGGAGGCGGCGGTGGAGGTGAGGCCGAGGGGAACCCAAATAAAGGTGAGCACATTAGGGAGGGCTGCGTAGGAGAACCTTGGGGGAAATTACAGCGTTCGCTGACCCCGAGCACCGCAAGCGCACCAATGAACAGTGCCTCAGCCTCCCAGGGTGAAACCGTAAGGTTAACACTTGTATGCCTGGATGCCAAAGCCACCACACAGGACTGCGTTTGTATCCTAATTATTACACGCAGCCAACAAAACCCCAAATGTTACCTTAGTTATGTGACGAAATCTTTTGACGCCGCATGAAACATTCATACAGTTTGGGAAGGAACACAAGACACAAAGACTGCTAAACTTTCATGATGATCTCATATGTACTGGCATTACCGTGTCCATATTTCTGCATGCGGTATTTTATGAAACAGTGGCCAAAAAAAAAAAAAAAATCGCAGAGCGTCAAACCGCACAACGGAATAAATTTGTCTTCTTCGGTTGTGTTTACTTGCAGACATTGAACCACGAGGCACAATTTTGTCACTTGCGCAAGGCGTCCAATCTTGCGAAAAACAAAGTCGCTGGAAAGTTCCTCAGAAGCTCTTTGAAGTCCCCCTTCCTCCTCTCTCCCCCATGTCTCCTGCCTGACAGGCTCCACACAGAAAGCACCAGAACATCAATGCAACCAGCAGGGGGGCAAATTGTCCTTGAAACAAGCAACTGTGGCACGGAGTGAAACGCATCCCTCGTCCCCGGGGCCTGACAGTATTAATTTATCTGTCAATCATCATGCAAGCCAGGAGCACTTTGATGGTCTCTTGAGTTTATTATAATTAAGGTACGACTGCACCAAACTAAGAAGCCTTGGGTGCATAACAACACAATATCTGCAAAGTAATGATCTTAGACAATGGCACGCCAGCGTGTCTGCGAAACAAGGACTGTGAATGTGACATTTTGGGAAGTTCCACAGCAAAGTAGGAATGTTGGACCACAGCACACCTGGGACAGCTCGGGAGGCAGAACTCCACACACACACACACACACACACACACACACACACACACACACACTTGCACTATGTCTTAAATACCACCCTGCAGAGGCACCCCACAGCCTACTGGTGCAGGGGGTCTGGACCATCACAGCTCTCATTTGAAAAAGCAGTTAACCATAGCGAGTGAGTAAATATAATATTCTTATAAACATTGTATAACCATGTGCAAATTTTTTTTTTTGTATTAATGGGGCACGGCAAGCATTACCTTTTATTTTGTTGGCATTTTAATTAATAAATCAATTACTTTATTATGGTTCTATCTAAAAATGTTGATGTGTTTTTTACTGACTGATGATTTTATGGTTGATGTTTGTTTCTGGTTATATAAGCGTGTGTGTAGTAAGTGGATGCCCTCCAGGGGGATGTGTGTCGTCACTTTCCTTATTCCCCTGAGGTTGCCTTCAACTTTTTTTGGGCTTTTATGTGTCAGTGCCTCTTCTGTGTCTATGTTGAACATGAGGACGAGTGTGAAGTACAGACCTCCTTTGAATTAACCTTCCATAAGCTGTCTGCTATCACAGTGTACTGTATATATACAGTACTGTACATACAACACACGTACAATGCAGGTATTTGTACACAGTTCAATTATCCTCATTGCAAACCTGCTATAAAGTATCTATATCAGAAAAAAAATTTCCAAGCATGTGCCAGTGAGTCCAGTCGAGAGGGTATAGCGTATGATGAATGCAAAAGTATTGCTTTCAGATGTGACGTGAAGCACTGTGGGAAGTGAATGTAATTCCACAGAAGGGTGTGTTGGTTATTTTGGGTGCATTATTTAATTGAATACCGTATTGGTCCAAATGTAAGAGGATCCTGATTATTAGGCGACTCCCTCTTTTTCAACACTCATTTTTAGGAAAAGGTTTTTGGAATATCGTATCTTCAGAAATAAAACTCAATTTATTCAAGGCAGTCTTTTTGGGCTCGCCATCTTTGAACATGACATTCTGTAACTTCATATTTCTTGGCTGCTTGAGAGTTGTTTGACACCTCTGCTTCAATCACCATTATCTTAAAATTGGCATCATAACTCCTCCTCAGTCCTTGGTTATTTTGGCCTAACTTTGAGCTCCTTTTTTCCAGACCATCTTGAGGTTTTGCTGTCTTTCACACTTGCTAGCTTCAGTTGATCATTTCTGTGGATAACTGATGCCAGGGGATAACCGACGCCACCTACTGGTGTTAAATATGATCTTTACAGGTCTACTCCTCGAATATAAGACGACCCCATCTTTTTTGGATGTAATTCCCGGAAAAAATACTATCTTGTATTTGGGTCAATGTGGAAAATGGGAGGCAGCAGAGGAATTAGAGGTACATTTTACACTGTTGGTTTGTCTGATATGTATGCATTCAAAACAAATTGCACACTAAGGTTGCATAGATTTTTTTGTCCAGTGTAATGGTGATGGACTCTTCCATTTTGGAGCTTTGGGCACTTTTAGCAGTTACCTGAGTTACCCTGCTGCACAACTACAGATGGGTAGGAGTCAGAGGCATGCTGTGGCTGATGAAACTCATGCAGCACTTTTGAGAGCCTAAGAAGGTGATTTCTTGTCTGTTTCAGTGGGATGATGCCACTATGGTTTCACTTCTCAACAAGCTTCACACAACTGCATTCATTCACACATTTGATGAAAACAACAGGAGATGGACACTCACCGCGTACATCTCACCTGGTCGAGTTCAGAGACCTGCTGGGTTACACTGGCGGTTTGTCCTCACTGCATAGGTTAGTTTCAAAGATTTGCAAAACTGGCGACTTTGATTTACATCTTCATTTTTAGAAACACTCCATGTGGTTCCATGTTGGAGACATGGTGCAGAAATTAGGCTACCTACAGTCTCCTGAGCTTCTTGGCTGGTTCCAACACTAATTGAAAAAAAGTAATAATAATAAAAATAGTATTTGGCAGCTGACAAGGGTTAAATCTCCAAAGACAGGTAATAGCCTTTGCCTTTTATTTTAATTTCAGAATGATAAATTACTTTGGGGACTGCTGGTGGGAGCAAAGACTGTTGCTCGGGTCCTGTCTAGTGAATTATACTATTGGCACGTGACATTATTAAAATAAATATGGATATTCAGCATAATTAAATGTGCCCTTTCATCTGCAAAGGTGTTTCCTTTTTTCTCTTGCACGAGTTCAGATTGCATTTATTTAATAAAGATCTCTTGGTCTCCTAGTCTTAGCGCAAATATTCTGCTTAAGTGATCTTTAAAGCTATATTACGCATTTTGTTTGTACGGCACGTAAGTTACTCAAGAACTTTACACTGAGTACTTTTCTCACAGCAGCATTTTTATACCTGTAGGTGTGTGTGTGTGAAACTGGTACTTTGTCTACTATTCTCTGGGGTCCATAGCAAAGAGCAAACTCTTGTAGCCCAGCATAAATGTTTGATAAGCCCTGAAGTTTAGAAGTTGGACTATTAAGGGATAATCCATGAGCTAAAGTCAAACTCAGAATGGAATTTAGCTCCACTAATGTTTTGTTTCACTTCAGCCGTGGTCGGAGCAATGCTATCTGTGTAAACGTGCCAAAAAATACATAGCGGCCACCAGGAATTGTCAGGGCCACCCATATGGACATGGGTTTCAGTGCTGTGGGTGCAGCACTGGCTACAACTGCCCGTTTGATCAGTAAAGTACATCACTGGTGATGCCATTTTCTTATTTTCATCACAGTATTCAGTATTTCATTTAACATTTTGCTTTTGTCCTTATCTTGGATGTGTGTCTTACATTAATAAATGTCTCTCGCTAATATGCACGTGCTGGATTTCCATTTGTCTTCCTTGTAGACGTGCAGTAGGGGTTTGTGTTTAGTACCAAGTGCCAGAACATGGATGGTACTCCACACAGGCTTCAAAGCCAGCTATAAACTGATTTTTGAACACATTTTTTCTGGTTCCTTGTTTTGCAGTAGCCATACTGTTTGTTGTAAATACACGATTTTGATCAAGTCAAACAATTTGCCATTCTGCCGATATTGGTAAAAGCTGCAAACATTTCGCTCACTCATTGTGATTACAGACATTGCCAAAAACGTCAGGTCACACCCCAAGCTGGGAAGACATAACTGATACCCAGGAAAAATGATGGCTGCTTTTATTTTCCCATTTTCAGTTGCGCACAGCATAACACAAGCGGCGCAGATCAAATAATGTGACATTTCGCAGAAATACTGCAGCTTATTTCACTCGTGTGGCCAAATTATTCAGTGTAGGCAGCAGTGGAGGTGGATGGAGCAGATAGTGTTGCAGTACAATAGCTGGTATCCTTGACTACAGCAGCCAAGTCGGCAAGTTTGAGAAGGTGCATCAGCAGCATCCCACCGAGCTCTAGCTGGTACTGCTCCTACAGATGTGTCCAATTACCTAGATGAGGGGCCACACATCAGTGGACAACCCTGACTTGTCATTCCCGTCTCAGCTTTTTGCGCTTTTCAGCTAGTAATTCTAAACAAATCCATCACGATGACAAGTTAGCGAACGCGCTTCTCGGTGTGGGAAGTACACCGGCAGTCTCAGGCCCACTAGATGGAGCATAATGCGGTTTCTTCTCCCCCAAACCCGGGCTAGAAAATGAAATGCTAAATGTTGCCATGGACACAGCCAGAGAGCAGTTCAGTGTGACACTTCAGGCCTTGAGATGCTGAATTATCATGTTGTCAGAACACAACAGAGACTTGGACCAAAGTCCTGGAACCAAAACACTGAGTTGTGCCATTATGTAACCTGCTAAAAAATGTACTTTTTAAAAGTTCTTTCACAGCCATAGCCACTCATGCATTCTGGATTAATCTTAAAATGGCAGTTCAGTCTGATGTAGGTGTTATTTGGCCTCTATGACAAACCAGGTAACTGACACCAAAGTCAAACTTATCAGTCAGCAGAGATGAATAAAGGTTGACGGTTAAATGTCTTTCCCTCATCCTCTGTGAAAATCCCACAGGTGGACAGCGGCAGACAACATGGGGTACGACAGGAAGGAACGCGATGCTGACAGGTTTATGTCTTAATGTATGGCATTCTTGTGACCTCAGAACGGTGTTCGCACAGAAGGACTGTTGGGCGACACAGCACTGCGCAGACAAGAGGGCCGCGGCTTATTAACAGATAATAAATCTTTTACTTTTAATCGACGTTTCTCGCAGGACGCCAGCTCATGAAAATCATGTTTCGATCCTCATTAAATTGGTAATTTATACATTACACCATACATGCTCTGTAGCTTAACACTTTGGCCCATGTCCATTTGTAATGCGTCACCTTGGACAGCGAATCGGTTACCATCTTCATCATCTTGCTATTAAAATGATGTCCTGACGGGTGAAGATTGAAGCCATTTTTCTGTGGCAGCTTCTAGCATGGCTTTCCACATGGCCTGGGCTCAGTGCAATGAGAACAGTTGTAAATGATGATGTTTCTGCAAGGTGCACCTTCTGCCACGTCAGAACACCCTGTAGTCCACTCCTCTTCCTCTCTGTGGCCACACTTTGATCCGACAGCTTCCAGGTTTGTGCAAGCAGGAGTGGTCAAAAGCCGTTCGCAGGAGGTCTGAAAATAAGGGTGACGCCGCAAGTAGGGTGGCGCCTACTGCAGTAGAGCCAGTGACCAAAGTACTTACCCTGAACTGATACAGTAAGGGTTAAATATAAAGTCCCTGTCATATATAGGGTTAAATATAAGTCCATGTCAGTAGCTGGACACCGTGAGCCGTGTGTGTGAAAAGTGTCAGCTAATGGAGTAAATGTAAGTGGTACCTGTGGGTAAATCTGAGGAGGCCTTAGGTTCGTGCGGAGGCCCGGTGGTGGTCTGTGGGAGGCTGCGAAATGTTCTTAAATGTGAGAATATGAGCGATGCGATGTCTATGGGCCTTGCGTTTGTTTACGGTACCGTGAAGCGCAGCGCCCGTACGGCCGCCTCGTGGCATTGCCGTGGCAACGTTGTTAACGCAACTCGATCATCCATTAGTGCAATTCCCCCGAAAAAACCCAGAGCGGAACGCGACAGGGAGAACTCGCGTTCAGTCGACCGTCAGCACGCGTCGGCGTAATGTATCCGCAGAGCGCCCCCCCCATCCCTGCACCACAGTTCCACACGGGGCCTCTAAATGGCCGCTTCCCGCCACCAGCAGAAACAGCAGTCAGATCTTTGATGCATTTAAGAAACATCAAATCAATGGCGCTCTGAAATGTACAAATGAAACTGGAAAGGAGGCAGAGGAAGCCAGGAAACATCCGACAGGCCTAACGTTTGTCAGTTCGCACAGCTGCCCGAAGCTCCGCTGTGAAAATCATCAAAGCCGACCAAAGCATACACGTAAAATCACCTGCATTCTGTTCTAGCGAGGGAGTAGCCTGCTTCCTTTTTCCTTTCTGTAACACCCACAGACATAACTGATGCCTCCTCGGCGAAGCACGTTCGATGCAGGAGCCGCTCATGCTTTGGACTGAAGTCATTCTAACTGTAATAAATAGGGAGAAAAATGAATGAACAGAAATACGCATGCAGGTACACACACACACACACACTCATACAGACCTTACTTCACGTTTTCGCCACTACGCCACCCGTCTTCACGCGGCGGGTACCTTAATCCCCTCAAAAGGTCAAGGTGCTGACGCAGCGGGCGAGTTTCAAGCCAAGTGCTGCTGAAATCTGGGCTACGGCCGCCACTCCGAGCGCACGGCTATCCGGTGAATCGACACAGCTGCTTCCCTCGACCGCGGTCGCAAGTCGGTGGTGCGAGCAGCAGAGAGATCCTCGCTTTCACCCTTTCAATCTTCCGCTTTTTCTCAGCTCATTGCTACACCCCCACAAACTATTTATTAAGATGCACCGCGGCAACTTGCTGTCCCCAGAGAAAGGAACAAACCATATTGTCTGTGTACAATAAAATTCAGCTTTAATTGTCAATTAATTTCCAAATTATTAACATCCATTATGGCAAAGTTAACTACAACAGTTTCTAAGTATGATGCACGGTGCCACGGCGGGTAAATTGGTAAAGACTTGGGAGTTGCCGCCGTTCAGCCCGTCTTCACTGTGTTTGCGTTGCAGAAAGCGGCTGCCGAAAAGTCTCATACACACACACACACACACACACACACACACACAGAGGCGGGACTGTCACACAGGCCTTCTCTGGCGGAACATGAACTTGCGCCACTAACTGCACGACTGTATAAGAAGTACAGAACGTAATGTAGCTCTGCAAAAGATCTTGTACACTTCAGTGGAAAGTTACACATTTTATAGTCAGATGTTAGAAGATTAATTCTTTCGTTCTTTATCATTCATTCGTATGGAAACGCTGACAGTTATGATGATGGGGGAGGGTCAGCAGACTGTGCTGCAGACACTTCACCGGAGCCCAGCTAAACAGTTTCTCTGTCTAGGTCTGCAGGAACCCTAGAAAAAAAAACTGCCAGGAGCACAATGGACTGACAAAGAACAGTTGGTGACAAAGAACGACGACGACGACGACGACGACAACAACAACCGTGAGACAGTGATCCATCCCTTTGCGCTCTAGTTAGCTGCAGCGGCCTGGTTGCTAAGCAACTCCACGGACAACCTCGTGTCCTGACCCAATTGGGTCATTAGAAAACCACACACATGCACGCACGCACACACACACACACACACACACACACACACACACACACACACACACAACAATGCCATAGAAGCATACAACACACTTGATATCTGATACAGTGCAGGCCAGTTATAAGTTGCTTTTAGACCCATTGTGTTGGCTCACTCGGGTAAAAAGCAAGGCAGATGAATCCAGAAGGCCGTTCAGGCTACAAACAATCTTGCGGCATATTAGCTGTGTGGGAGGAAGAAGGGGATGTACCTTCTTACTGACCTCCAGCACAATGTGGCTGTCTAGGTTTTTAGATCTGAGCTTTCATTCAGCCGATCTGCAGCGTTTCAAACCACGCAACTCCTAAAATACTTTGTCAAACATACATTCTCTTTTAATTACCATAAACTTTTTTATTAACAAAGCTGCTTTTCCAGTGAACGATATTAAAATAAGTTAATGTCCAGTCTCCAGCAGGGTAAAGAAACACATCCATCATTTAATGCTTTGCAAGTAAATGGTGTTCCACTCCGAGCCTTAGATGTTTTTTGAGCTGTCAGTCTGGAATTTTGTCGACACCGCTGTGTTACACATTCAGCCTTTATGACAGCTCCATTTTTAGATCGCAACAAGATTTATTTAAAGGTTATTCAGTCCAAGAGCGTGTGGGCTGGTTTCAGCCATTTTCTTGCCATCCTGGCCTTTTGTAAAGTTTTCTCTTTGGTGACCGTAAAATACGTTATTCCTACTTAGAAAAACGGAGCTGGGAAGAAAAGGATGAATTAGCTGTAAGAAGAAAAGTCTTTTCAACAATTCATTGTTGTAACACGGGGCTTTTCAAGCGAAACACTCCTCTAATGCACGTGAAGGTCACACCGACGTCTCCTATCGGTGCGATAACACATATAGAACAATGGCGATAAATATAGTAAATGCCCTTGTGCCCAAACCATAAATGAACGTGACCACAGATCACAGCAGCTGGAAAATTACAAAAAAGACTTAAATTATGTCGCTTTTGACCCTGGTGGGGAGCTAAATCTTATCACCAAAAAGAATCATTTTCTCATCATCCGTTACACAATGTCTCACCCCATCATTGCCAGCACATCAAATATCCAAGGCGGGACAGGCAGACGGGGTTCAAACGCACCTGGCGTAGCTCCCGTGCTAGTATCTGCGCATAGCAGGGTGACACGGCTCATATTTTGGGGTTCCCCACCGCCTGACATGTAGTTTCTCCACTAATCCAAGGAACTGTACAGTGGAAAAGCTTCTGAAAACCTGGGCAGGTTAAATTTAAGCGTCGATCTCGACAAATGCTTGCTGTAAAACCAGCATCTGCTTGGGACAGCGGGGCAGGAGGGATGCCTATACATAATACGTGCACATTTCCTGTTTCTGATCACAGCAATGAGTCCAGAGAGGGTTTGGCATAATAATAGCATATAATGAATACGTATCTAATAAACAAACAAACAAATGATAGACGCCGGTGAAAGCCTCTCTCTCTCTCTCTCTCTCTCTCTCTCTCTCTCTCTGCTTGGCCTATTATGCTAAAGTGCAAAGCCGCCGGTCGGATCCTCCCCGCACCGAACGCTCTGCCAAAAGGCGATCTGCCGGGCCCATCAGCACCGGCTCACAATCTAATCGGTTACTGCCTCCGTGCGTGACACCGGGAGGCTCCGACTCCGGCGGCAGGCGGGGGTGACCTTTGTTACGGAGACCTGCTGAAGAACTCATTGGTAACCCAATTAAAAGGAAATGTCACAGCAGTAATTACGGCGCCCGGTGCGAGGAATCCGGGTCGGCTCAGCTGCCGGCGGAATCCGAGAGGAAGTCAGGTGCGTTCCGGGCTCTCCTTCAACTTTTCCAGGTAATTTACAGTTGTGGTACAGGAGCTCCTCAACTGGGGATTCATTACATTTGCGAGCAATTGATTCAAAGTGGAATTCTGGGCTGGGGCGGCACTGCGAGACTTCTGTTAAAAAAAAGTACTTACATTCAAATTTCTATTTGTTTTAATCTAATGGTTCACGTGGGTCTTCTTAAAGACCGTTTTATCTCAGTCTGGGGTGACAGAGGAGGAGGTCACGGCTGGGGGCGCCTAGGGTCAATGCCAGGCCATCACGCACAACTTTGTTTTCAGTTATAAAGGAGACGTTTCATGATTTCGAGTGCAAAAAGATGCCAGATGTCTGCAAACTAAACGCAAAGGAGTGCAGTTCAGAAAGACACAAGAGCAGGAGGACAAAACAGTCATGTTGGCTCCATCCGTTGTTATGCCAGCCTCCACTGTCCCGTAGGGTTTCCGGCACGGACCGGCGGGGTCCTAACATTGATGCACAAACTGAGACTGCAGGGAACAAAATTCCACTTTGGTTCAAGCTAAACTTAAATACTGAATTTTACAACATCGAGGCAGAAACATTTAAAATATCTTTGTCTAGAACGACATTTTCTGCCCTCCCCAGCCCAACTGTGTTTTTTTCCTCCAAATGTATAAAAACAGCACTGGTCCAGATGGCTCGGCTACCTCCATCTTCCAACTCGGCAGGTGGGAGGTCTCTCCGCCGCAGCAGTCGGCGCGTTTTGTTCCAGATTCCAGTTGTGCCTTCGCCTTTGATGCACAGAGGCTCTCGCTCGGGCAGCTATGCCACAGCCCCTGCTGAGAGGTGGCGGCCGCGTGTCTCCGTGCACGCGGCTAAAAACGGCACCGCGGCTCCTCTCGCAGCGGCATCGCAGGCAAACGCCACATAATTCATAAAGTGCACTGCACACTTGTGTGTGTTTGACCAGAGGTCAGTGTACACTTTGGCTGGAGTTTCTCACTGCCACACTCAACAGCTTTGCATAAAAAAAGTACAAATATTTGTGAACCGTACTTCCCCCACCCGCAAGCCTCTAAACAAACAAAGAGAAGCTAGAAGTCTATAACTGCTTGGATTCAAAATGCTGGTTGGTTTTTATTTTTCCCAGTTTTATCTTCTCTATTAAAAAAGAAAGATGACGCCCTTTAGAACTTTCCGCTTTCTTCCTTCACTTATTGCTGCTATCTATAATGACTTTCTTCTGAATGGACCTGTGAAAATGGGCTCGTCCACGGCCACATTTATTGACGCGAGATAACCAAATGCTCGAAAAATTGCAGATAACACCCTATGTTTTTTTTTTTTTTATTTTAAAGTTTGCCACGAGTCCGGTTGTATTATTGCACCTTAATGTTATGGCGCTGCTAGCTGTGCCACAGTGACACACGTATTTTGTATTTGTGTAGAAACAGGCTTTCCTAATTCCTCCGTAATCGCATTGTGTGTGCAGTCTGGCAAGAGCAATAATACGCTGATTTATTATGCTCCACAGAGGGCGTGACACCATCCTCAAACCCTTGTTTAGAAGACTTAACAGCAATTGTTTTACTGTTAAAATTTGTGAAGGAACCAAGGTTTTCTTTTTTCTTTTTTTTTTACTATTATTACATCTATATCTCTACTTGAAGGCCCGGTGCTTGGCTAGGAAGAATTACACAGCATCCCCGAAGCTCGCAAGGCTGCTCTGACTGACAGACTCCTTAATGCTGGCAGGAGTTCAGCAAAATGGATCAGCATTGGCTGCATGTAAAACCACTCGCTGTTTTAATTAACAGATAGATGGGATAAATATTTACACCCCCGGCAATGATACCGCAAGCAAAGGAGACACCGGGTGGCAGGGACGCTTCTCTCCGGCAGCGGCCGCATGGGATCGTACGAGATTCGCGGCGTTTGCCATAGAGGCGCTCGGCGGAGACCCCGGCAGTGCGACCGGGAGCTGGCATCGCGTTCCCGCCGCCGCCCTTCTTCGGCCTGCGCGTCCGCGGCAGCGAGTAACAGCGCGACGCCAATCCGCCGCTCAGCATCCTGCTACCATTCTCCCCCCCCCCCTTGTCAGACGTGAGATGATAGTCAATATGGGCGTGATAAAAATAAATGGTGAATAAGTGAAAACACTCAAGGGTCCTTCGGGAAAAGGCAACACGTGCAGAATAAAGTTATTAACAAGCAAAATCCATGCATGTCTCATGTTATCCAATTAATTTCACTATGCACTCAAACTGTTTAAACTTCCCATCTGCAGATTTCGTATTACTTATGCCACTGCGGTCGCTTTAATTAAGATCAAAAGTAATTTTAGTTACATATCCGACGTTTGGGAAAACAAGAATGGAAATTTTAATACGCTTCCCATCAGCCGAGCTAGAACAGTCACATTAATGGCGTTCTGTTAAGAAGCATTACTTTGAACCAAAATGCTGCATAATTTAAAGCCATTTTAATTAATAACATTCTACAGTCACGGGGGGTCGGAGTCAGCTGCGGTGCAACCGTCAAAATGTGAGACGGTTATTGGTTTCACGCTCGATTGCCGGGAAGTCGCGCCGAACTGCGGTGCTGGAGGAGGCATCTGAGGAAGAAGGCCACAGCAGGATCTCCAGCTTTAACAAGTCTAAATCAGTCAGAAGGTCCAGCCATCCATTCATCAGCCTTAACCACTTTAGCTTACTCGGGGTCACTGTGGTCCAGAGTCTATCCCAGAATTACTGGGCGCCGGGCTGTGACACTACACCCTGGATGGGATGCCAGTCAGTCGCGGGGTACGAATAAGAGCACCTAATTCAGAAACGACACTGCTAAAATGAATTAATAAATACTGCATTGGCCTGAAAATAAAATGGCTTTTTTTCTGGGAATTACATCTAAAAAAAGTTGGGGTCGTCTTATATTCGAGGAGTAGACCTGTAAAGATCATATTTATCACCAGTAGGTGGCGTCACTTATCCCCCGGCATCAGTTATCCACAGAAACGATCAACTGGAAGTAGTGAGTGTGAAAGATGGCAGTACTTTGAGATGGGCTGGGAGAAAGGAGCTCAAAGTTTGGCCAAAATAACCAAGGACTGAGGAGGAGTTATGATGCCAATTTTAAGTTAATGGTGATCAATGAAGCAGAGGTGTCAAACAACTCTCAAGCAGCCAAGAAATATAAAGCTACAGAATGTTGTGTTCGAAGATGGCGAGCCCAAAAAGACGGTATTTAAAACACAAATACGGTAAATATGAATGAATATGATTTTCCTTTCTAAAGATAAGATACCCAGTTCTAAAAAAAATTCCAAAAATGGGGTCATTTTATAATCATCTTATATTCGGGCCAGTACAATACCATCCAGTTCCTGGACAGTATAATCTCAGGCGGCTTCCAGTCTAAAGTCACAGTTTAAATAACTAACAGACTAATTAAGCAGGTTGGCAAAGGAATATTTTCAAGCACTTCCACGTCCAGAAATCCTTGACTGTCATCGCACATCTTCAGAGCAGGTGTACTTAAGCCATCCTTTCTGACTGCAGGTGCAGTAGGGTTAAGCACTCCCTTCTGTCTGAACGCTCCTCTCCTCCTCATGTTCAGTCGCCTGCCTTTCCCACGAACACTGAGCTAGATTCAGTGAGCAATAGTTTAAGTGCCATCACCATGTTTTATCTCTCTGTTTTACAGCACCAGAGCCACTGAGGCTAAGCACCTCGTTCAAGGGGACAACAGCAGAGTCCCTCCTGGCACTGGCGCTGGCAAATCTCAGGTCACCAGTCTGGGTAGTAAACCACAACCCTGTGCTTCATGTGCCAATGTGAGGCATCCTATCCTGTTATAAACATCACAGATGCTACAACTGAGCAAATTCACATTTTCCTTTGCCCTCAAGTGGTGAATTATGAGGTGTGGAGGTAAAGCTAGCGAACAGCTTTGGCCTCCTCAGTGGCCTCTGCCTCCCATCAATTGAACTCTACATGACATTTAAGGCTTTGTGGCATATTCAACATGGAAGGCCAGCTGTGCTGAAGCTCATTCCGCAAATTAGAATGCATCTTTGCACAAGGAAGTCATTATGAAAAGAAGATTTAATGAAAAAGTGCTATATTTCATGTTCTATTATTCATACTGTAATAAACCATGTAATGACATAAACATCATTTAAAAACATCACCAGTTTCCAGCAGCATAATGGTGTGGTTATTGATCCAGACCTCGAAGTGGCTGGTTTACACTTTTATGGTGGCGCCATTAATGTTAGCTGCTATCGTGTGGCATGTTCACGTTTGCGATATACCGGTGACCCGCAGAGCACTTTTATAACACAGTAATACATTACACAGCTACCTACCTCGGGGAAAAACACTGTTCGAGCTGGAATGTTTTGACTCAGCCGCTGCAGCTGCTCTGGACCACAGCTCTTTAGGTATTCAATAAAAAAGCAAAACTATGAAGCCATTAGTGTTGAAAAAGGGATGGCGTTGGGTTGGATCTAACAAGTGCCAAGCTGGAGTATAGGGCAGCCACAGGGCACCACGCAGGCCTCAGGCTCATTCAGAGTCCCTAGTGCACATTCCTTCAAAAGCCCGACTCAGAATTCCTGTCCACTCACTCCAACATGCGGATAACAGCGCTGTGTCTCAAAAATCAATTTGGGTCAGACAGTGTATTGACTGGGGAGTTTGTGAGGCAATCTCAGCCATTGGCAAAGCGGCTCTGGGACAGGAAGGCAGGACGGACAATGCATTAAACATAAATTCTCTTTCTCAATAACATTTGCAAACAAACCAAAGGAACTGTGTAGCTATTATCAACCTCTATCCCTCCTAAACAACAACTTCAAAATCCTAAGCGCACCACCAGTCGGCCCGATTGAATCCAACAGGTTTCATCAGATAACAAGTCAACCGCTCAATTCAATTCACGGACAAAAAGAAATAACACACCATCTGCCATCGCCTCCCTGGACGTGGAGAAAAGCTTTTGATCGAGTCAACTGGCAATTTTCATTCTCCGCTCTCACAACAGCGAGCTACAGGTCAGGCATTTGTTAAATTGATGAAAATTCAGTTTGATTCCCCCTGGTCATCAGCAGCCGCTAATGGTACAATATCTCAAATCGGTTTGCACTTTTAGGAAAGATGAGGCAAACATGGCTGCTTTCGTGCCTCTTCTCAGCCATTCCCCACGCGATGCGGTGCGGCTGGAGCCACCTCCCCGAAAATGCACACCCCCGGTGCCACTGTGTCCAACACACCTCAATGTCAGCACATTGGCAGGCACGCCAGCAGCCTCGGATGCCTTTGTGTGAAGCTTCCGTTAAATGCTCGGGGCTTTCGGCGAAACCACCCTGCGCTCTAGAACCAAGCTGCGACCTGGGAAGGAAAACTGCACCTTGGCTGTGAGAAAAGTGAAAAATAATCCTGGCTAGACACTCCCAGGTGACTGGCTGACCACTGCAAACAGCACAGCAGGTATTAATAACTCCATTATTATTAATAATGCTTTATGTTATTATAACTAGTTTTAATTAATTACATGCAACACAAATCTTTTCACTTTTACATCAAAAAACAGCACACGAAGGTCAAGACTTGAAAAAAAACCTGGTCTCTAGCATCAAGAACTGCATCTTCAAAATTCATCCCCAACCCAGTTTACTGGACCTTCAAAGATGCATAATTTTGCGCGACTTAAAGGAGCTGAGTTGCCCTCTTTACTGGACTCACAGCCCAGCACCACCGACAGGCCAAAGAGCAGAAGTCGACTTTTATGCACCATCTCAAGCTGTGCCAAGTTAATCAGTGTCGGGGGAAGTTAATCATTTCTTAAACTATATTAATTCAACAAACGTTGAATTATGGATTAAATTGTAATTATCGAAGTGAGCTCGCTTTGCGTAAATTGTGACTTTTATTATAATGCATTATGTAAGTCAGCTATATTTCTGATTTTTAATTTAAAAGGTAGCCCACACAATTTTCAATATTTAAAGTTTTTAAATATTTAAAGTTTCTCAAGAACCATAACTAACAAGTTGCCAGTTCGAGTCCCAGAATCACCCTGCCCCGTGGCACTTTGGTACCCACGGCTTACAGGCAAGGCAGCATAAAAAAAGTTATAATTAACCTTAGGACTTTGAAATTGTATTGCCTTACAAATGGTTTGAGCTCTGCAAGGATAATTTATCATACGGAGAAAATAATCTCTAAAAGGAAATCGTATATATTGTTTCAATAGCTTGTCAAGACAGATTGCGGAATAAAAATGTGAACAAGCTCTGGTGTAACAAATGGAAAACGGTGAGCAGAAGAACTGGGACAACTCTGAAGCACACAAGCATACTCACGCCTGCAGATTTCTGATGATGGGTTCCACTTCACTCCTCCACAGAAAGCCAATTTGAGAGCAGCCGCAGTCAGATATCTGCAGTGATCGCAGGTCTTCAGTGACATTTTCCAGCTCTAAACCACCTGTGCTCCATCATCATGTAATAGTGGGTGGTGGAAGATGTCAACATGTTATTCTTGAACAGACCATTTCACATACACATGGAAACCATGGTCAGTTGTTGGAGGGGGCAGACAAGGCTCGGTGATTTCCACAAACTTGTTTGACATCTAAACGAATGGCCTTCCGCTGACTTAGTTGGCAAAATTCAAGTATGCCAAAGGCATCAGCCATGGGTATCAGTTAAAGAACTTAGGCAGACTGTGAACTCTGAGTTGCAGCTCATGTCAGATTATTGCAAGAAATGGTGTCTACATGCACACCAAAGAAGAATTAAACATCATGTCTGGCCAGCATGTAAAGAACGAGCCTAATCCAAAATCTTTCAGAGTGAGTCTCAACTGAGCTTTGACCTGCAGAATCCATGTGCAGAAGACAGCAACCAAGATCAATACTATAAATAGCTTGTTGAGGAAACTGAATGGGTCAACATGGGGAGTAGAGGTACAGACTCTTCCAAGAGCTGCACTTGCTAGTGCCTGTGACGCGGTTTGTTTTCCGCCTTACACCTCTTCACAAACTGGCCTATACAACAGAGTACTGCGCCTCAGCATGGGCAAGATCATCACACAACACTTGTGAATATACAACTGTATGCAGCAACTCTTAATCCCACATCAAGAGTAACTTCTGGTGTTGAAGAATTTCATTGTTAAACAAGAAACAACAAGCCAAACCATTCTAATTTATACAGCGCTTTCAGGAGTTTAACACAATCTATACCCACGCATAGATGGGAATCTTTATGCAAATTCAACCTCTTCTGCGTGCGAAAGCCTTTATATAAGGTGTTAAAAGCGTGACACGTCGAGCAGTGGACCTGACCAATGAGAAATAAGTATCCGTTAAACAGACCAATCAAAGAGGAGTATAACAAGGAAGGCCCGCCCATACTGTGATGGAAAAATTGAGATAAAAGATGATCTGACGTCAGATAAAAGGCTGTTTGTGCTCAGTGTGGGGTTTCTGTTACACAGACAGTAACACACCATAAAAGGAAAAGAATTTTAGCCAAAAACGAAGAAAATTACCAGCTCCCCCCAACAGAATGTGAAAAGAATCATTCAATTGAAACGTAATAAAACAATTCCTTAATAAAAACTGACTCCACACCAGTGTTGAGCAATAATGCGTCACTACACATCCAGCAAACAGGAGCCACAGCAGAACAGTTAGACACGGTTCAAACAAATAAGATGCGGTCACTTCTCCTCAATTCCCCAGCATATCTGCCATCAAGAGACCCCTCTGGCTTAGAGGAGGCCTGGAATGAAGAGTGGTCCACTGCTCAGATCACAAAGCTTCACCTTATTATCGACCCACAGGAGCGTCCCCCGGCTTCCATCTATCCAGGAGGCTGTGGTGCCAACTGAGGAGGTTCCTTACAGGGCCAGGACCCTCTGCTGCTCACCTTGCTTAGCGGAATCCAGCGATGCACAATTCAGACGACGTTGCACACTGCAGACCACCATCTGCTGATGCAGTTTGTCTGCTGCCGTACGGCTCTTCACAAACTGCCCGTGCAAAACATAAATAAATAAATAAAAATGTAGAACTGGAGAATCTAAGTTGGTCTTAGTGTGTCTGTGTGAATGAATGATTTTTTTTTTTTTTTATTTCCGAGTTGTTCTGTACTCGTACATCTTCTTCTTTCTGGAATGTAACCACGCACAGTCTCCTGTTGAATCAGGACGCATTTCGTTGCATGGTATACTCGGTTGCTATGTACTTGACAAACTTACTTGTTCTTCTCCTACATTCCCTTTGTTATAAGAGCTCTGTAACACTGAAATTTCTCATTTGTGGGATAATAAAAGCTTATTCTATTCTATTCTATGATGGGAGATTAGTGCACTGTATCTCGACCTGTGGGTCACCTTGGACAATGACGTGAGCTATGTTAATAACCATTAAACGTCACTTTAAAGAAACGTGTCTGCTAAACAAACAAAAGTAAACGTGTCGCTATGACACTTGACAGAGGAAGGATGCAGCAACACGGAGACCTGCGTGTATATTAATTAAAAACAGAATAATGAGACAAAACGAATAAACCGCCATATTTACAAAAATATGCATCCTTTTCCCAAATGAAGAGCTGATTTTGTCAAATGGTCTTAAATTGTGCTGTACTGCCTGGAATACAGAACACTAAAGAGGCTTTCCTAATAAATGCCCATCACTCCACGTTTAATGGTGTGTTTACGTAATCGCAGAGCCATTTACGTTATAGATACGTTTCTTGTTGCGAGAAATAATTGTTTGACTCTTAAATTGCCATCATTCTTCAGTCTTGTAAGGAGCATGGTGCAAAATCAACAACAAAATTAAAACTGCATTAGAGTTCGATTATTCTTGCTTTTCTTTTTTAGATGAGACCGTAATTGCCCTTACGTCTTATGAAGAACGCGGTCATGCTCGGTTTTACAGGAATTTAATCTTTAATAAAATAAAATGTTCTCGTCGAGATTGAAGATGAAACGTTAAATAATGGTGTGATTTATTGCCTTCCAATATTCCAATTTCAAAGGAAAACACTGTCCCAGATGAACCCGTGTCAAATCAATGACAGCTCTCTAGGCCCAGAATTAATACATTTACTGACAGAGACTGGCGCTGTACTCGGCTCGGACCGATTAATGCCAACCATGTCCAGTTGTCTCACTTAACTGAGAGCGAATTAGGGCAAAACATTAATAGTCAAATCATTTTTGGCTTATAAAACTATGTGACCAAATCCACAGAAACCCTTTGCTTTGTAAAGAGTAATTCGCAGTGATTTATTTCTGGCCATAGTTTTCAGTGGGGAAAACTGCGCAGGTTTGATGAGAAGGAGGGATGTTTCTAGAAAGCCCCGGCACAGTTTCCATCCCCACCATGGTGTGAAAAAGCCACTTTATCCCACCACTTGCCACTCTTGTGCTGCATGAGTTAGGATGTAGAAGCATGTGAAAGTGTGCAGAATCTGCCCAAATATCACTTCCCAACTGCACTCACCCCCACACTCTGCCCCCAAATTTTTAAAACCATCTCATATCTCAATGACAGCTGCAGTGATGCCAACATCACTAGTAGGCAATACTCGCCACTCACTGTCTCAGTATATACACTGACATTGGCATGTATTCATTTACATTTATTTACTTCACAGACACTTTTCGCCAAAGCAAAAAGCGCATTTCACCGATAGAGAAAGATACTGATGTGCGATTCTTAAAACATTTAGTCAAATATCACCAGTTTTTTGCCAATATTTAATATCAATAGCTGCATATAAAATTGATGAGAAATACATTTTTTATTAGGCAAATAGTGTAGTAAAAGCTTATGAGACAGACAGAGCATCAGGATAGAAGGGGATCCAGAAGGGATGAGCTCTGAGACCCTTCTTGAACATTGAGTGGGATCAGCCAGGGTATAGCAACTGATCCGGTCCTGCAGGTATTTGGGTGCAGATTTACTGATGGACTTGAACTCAATCGAGCAGCTACAGGAAGACAATGGAGAAAGACAAGAAGGGGAGCTACATGGGCAGTCCCTTGGTATCCAAACTTTCTACATCCAAATTTTCACTATTATGGTTTTTGAAAATTAATACTACAATACAATACCATAATATTCGTGTCCACATAGAAATGTATGGCAAATTTTTATTTAAAGCTTTTCCATAATAAAAAATAGAAATGGAAACAAAAATAAATGATAAAAAATGCCAAATATCATACAGGACACAGTCATAACAAAATATACTGTACGTATTGTAATAAACTGTATTGTACACTATTACAAATTTACCCAAAGCCAGAGACCCTCACACTGGTGTCTTATCAGCTGTTTTCGCTAATTTCACCATGTCCAAACATTTTACACCATGTCGCCACATTTACTGTGCATTTCATTATTTAGTCAACCCTGTTTATTCAAATACTGCCAGCAGTGTTAAACAATGTGTCGGTACTTTGACACACAGTTTCCCTTTATTCAGCTTCTCACAACACTGAACTCCCGCTCCACCCTCTCATCTCCTATGTGTAACTCCGGTGGCGGCATTGAGACCCAAAATGTCGTGTACCGTTCACACTGTATTATGTGCTATAAACATGCAAATTATTAATAACCAAGTGTTTTCTAATTAAGTAACTTTTATTTACAATGTTTTGTCATTCTGAAGTCATGGATTGATAGTTATACAGGTGTTTTTGCATGGGCTAAGAGTGCACTATTATTTTTTTCTAATAAGGGGGAACAGGCATTCAGGTATGAATTACATTCGGATTTCAAGGGATTACTGTATTTATCATTTGGTGATGATATGTGTCATTTTCTGCCGCTTAGACAAAAAATTTATCTGAAGTCCCCCATTTATTAATAGCTTATACTGAAGCAGTTCATACAAAGCCCTGCTCTAGAGCACAGCAGCAGCAGAACTGAACCAGGAGTCCTTTGGTCTCTTTCAGCATCATTCAAGCATCCATTTAAACTGCACTGAGGCTTTTTTCACAACAGTGTCCTTACGAATCAGTAATTCTCTTGTTCTGCTCTAACAAACATCTGCACAGCCAGCGAAATCTGTTCGCCTCCGTGCAGGACACACATTTAGAGGCGAGTTGCTGGACAGCGGTCAGTAACTTGCTACCAGTCACCACAATGGAGGAGGAGGAGGAAGCAAAAGAGCATTTGACAATAAATGCATTTGTGAAATGTCAAAGAGATGTATGATCTGACCTTTTCGGCTACAAGCACCAAGGGAATTTTCGCACCCTAATATGCCTGATGGAGCACAAGATACAGCCTGCCTGTTTCCCCATACTTTCACTATCCCACCTTAAAATGTTCACGTGAGAACGACTGTCCTTAGACAACATGAAAAATAATACATAGGGAGGAAGGAGGGATCAGATTTTGGCCTGGGACGACTTCATAAAGGGAAGTTATTTGCGAGTCGTGTGTGTGGCTGTGCGCCCAGAGCCACCGAGCACTTTGTCAGAGCCGTACCGGCTCACCCTCACAGCAGACCCAGAAGTTTAAAAAAGACCCCGGTCTTTACCTTCCACATGCTGTCCTTCTAGCAAAATAGACGACAGATCGGTACTTTATTAAATCTTTAAACATTGGACATTTCTATACAAAACATTTACACACGCCTTCCTTGATCTCCCATAGTCTTAGCTGTTCTGAGCAGCAGACAGAAAGAAAATTGCATCTGCAAGCAAAATCACAGGGAGTTAAATAAAGCCCCAGTTTCCATAAAGAGCTACAACAAGGTGTCCTCCTTGTTGTGCAATATGTTTTTATTTACATTTGTTTTTATATTTATTCAGATTATTCCTATTGCAATCTGTTTATGAAGTGAGGCCATGGAATGACAGTTTGCGAGAGTACAGCCATGATATCCATCCATCCATCCATCCATCATCATCAACTGCTGTGGTCACTTCTGGTTGGGGTCACAGTGGTCCAGAGTCTATTCCATTTTCTTGGGGCACCAGGGTATAAAACTGCACCCTGGATTGGATGCCATTTAATTTCAGGATGAGCTCTAACAATGCTGATGACAACATATACAAAACAAAGAAGATCGACAAGTTAAAACTAGATGCAAAGGTAAAACCATCACTAGGCAAAACACTGATAAGTTGGTTTTTATAAACGTCAGGGCTGATATACAGACAGCGCCGGAGTGCAGTATTCCCCCAGAGAACAGGGTGCTGGTCATCCTGAATAACACCAGACATTCACCTATGCTGCAAAATGAGGAAAAAGAGCATCCTGACCCCCAGGTGAACCCGAGCCTGACATGACCACCAGGTCGGGTTCATCTCTGTCCATACAGCAGACAGGACCTCTGAACTGCCTAAAAATTAAAGCTGTGTAACCACAGCGAGTTCTGCATTTTATAAACACCCATCGGCCACCAGGATGAAAAGTGAAAATGTCAGATGAAACACAGCACAAGCAGAAGAACAGAGCTTACAGAGCTTAGCGGAGGGAGTAACAAAAGAATTCCACCTCGGCCACCGAGTGGGACATGAGGAGATGCAGGAGAGAACACGAGTCTCTCTCTGTCCAGTAGGGGTTTTGGATAAGGACCCGAATTTTGTGACTGAGCCCATAGCCTTGCATGTGAAAGTTTCACCCCCTTTCGAGAGTGTTGCCCCATCTGCCGATCCCTGGTACCCCTATGGAGAACCCAGGTGTCCACCTCACCCTGCCCCCTGGAAACCCAAAAGTTCAGCATGCGGTCTTGACCACAGGAGAAATGACACAAAAAAGTGAGCTAGAAACGTGGCGTATTGACTATTTAAAAAAACAGAGTGCCGTCCTTTAAAAGCAAACCGCACCCCACATTTAGGTGTTTTTGTTTTCTGTTATGTCAACCATTCCCTCGTGCGAGACAGGAAAGACAAATGCAAAGATAGCGGAGTGTTTGTCAATAATACAGAGCCACAATGTTGATAAGCATTCGATAAACTTAATTAGGAACCGTAGTCCTTACTGCTGCCCTTTAATTAAAAAAGACGGTCCTGAAGTTTGGCAAAACCATGGAAACGCTTCCAGTGAAGTTGAGGCGCGTCGGCACGTCCACAGCGCGCCGCAAACGCACCGTCATCGTGCCGTGCCATTTTCCTGGCCAAAATATCGAAATGCAAATGAATCAATAAATATGGGATGTGTAACAGGATGTCACGGCGCATAAATTTACTGTGAAATGTGCCCACTAAAACACGGTAAACTATGGAAGTCATTGTCATTACAGGTTCTCAGAATTAAATTGCTCGACATGCTATAAAATAGGCAATATTCCAGTTATGCAGATGGTGATACAGTGAGGCTTGAAAAGATGCAAACCCCTTATGTACTTTTTATTTGTTTCACTGGCGCTATGAAATCCTCATTTAATTAAATCCGGTCCTTATTTTATTTTTTTATTTTTTTTTGTGAAGTGTTTATGCCCTCAAATTGTAAATGTTGTTCAGAGGAGCCGATGTAGGTAATAAAACGAAAACAGTTAAATGAGACCCAGCGTCTGCTGAAAAATGTGAACTCGCGGAATTTTAGCTCAGCGGAGATTGTAATTATGGGGCGGTTCTTAAAAAGCGGTGTAACGTAAACCCAACGCGCCCCAGAATGCCGAAAAAAGTGCAGGCGTGGAGGAGAGGAACGTGGCTTCCGCCAACTTACTAGTGCAAGTCGGCCTAACCCACCACACCGGGCCCCGCTGCCATGTACAGAGCTGCATTTGCATTTATTTCACACCTTTTTCAAAAAATAGTATGGATTCTGAGCATCTCGAGCATCACTATCAAGCATCTTGGACCTTCAGATGTGGCTTTTAGTTTCAGCAACACTAACCGCAATGCCACCTGCTGAATTGTCCCATGCAAACAAACAGAGCCACGAAGGACAGAGACGAAAGTTACCTTTTCTATTATTAATAACAACAATTTATTCACAAATTCATGCAATGCTTTGAAAACTATAATATCAACAAACATTTGGATGCTCATGACTGTTTTGTGACGGACGCAACGGCTGAGCGATGTTTTGTGGAACATCTCTAGCCTACATACAGAATAACCCATCAGATCGATTTGGCCTTATTTCAGAACGGATTAAACAGAATTTTCGGCTTGGTTTACGACATCTTTCTGCAGCCAAACGCAGCTTATTTGAATTCTTCAACTATTATTTAATCCTCTCATGTTGTCCAACACATTTGTTTCTCCAAAGAAAACGTGTTGCAGCAGAAAGTGTGCTTGTAAATACTATTTATAGTAGCGGCTCTACTGCGAATATGAGCAACCTTGTTTATCTGAGGGGGAAAAAAAAAATTCGATAAGCTTCTAATCTGCTCAAGAAAGACCCAAAGGACAGTCCTGTCACAGCAACTTACCGGAAAAGACCAGAATCTCTTTAGCATGACGGTGTTCTTTCATTAGGCATGACAGTAACATTGCAAACATAGCAGAGGAATAGAAACAGTGAGCTGGGTTCAGGTAATAAACAGACAGGGATGTGTTTTGTCAGCACTGAATGATTGGGCAAGTAAATATGAACGTCAAACTGCTCAAACTTTTTTCTTATTCTGCTTCAACACGAGACGCACGCGTCCGTCTGCTTTTTTTTTTTTTTTTTTTAACTTTTAATACTTAGCTGTCACAATTTCAAAGCCAGAGAATGGCAGGCACCAGATGAGGAGGCTTGCTGACATCGCCTGAAGGTTGTTGGTTGAAGCCTGAGGACAGTTGCCGTGACTGCAAGTGAGGTGATTTGACCTTAAAGCCATTTGACAGGTGCCTTCATGTCCACCTTAAAACTTGTGGAGAAACTTGTTCCTCGGTCTCAGGAGCCTGGCTTCCTCCTTCAGTAGGCGAGATTTTTTTTTTTTTTTTTTTTTTTGAGTCTGCTAAGCTGGCCCGGTTTACTGGCACGTGTCTGCTTGTTATGCGGGGTTATTAGTGGCATCAAAATGTCGCAAACAGAAACAGAAGGAATCACAGTGTAGCGCTGAGATTAAATATTTTAATGTTAATGACTCATGAACTTTTCAGTTAGCAGCCACTTCCCACAATGACAGACACAGGCACCCGGTGGGCAGTGGGAATGTTAACAAAACTGCAGCCTTTGAAGCATTTCAGTGTGGAAGCCCCAAAACAGCAAAGCTTGCTTTTGAGACATTTTGGATGGAATTTTGAAAATTAAATGAATTATTACAGGCTGGGCGCAGGACCATTTTTCTAAGCCGATGAAATGTTTTGATTAAAACGACTGTGAAGAAACGTTTGCCAACTTATTCCGCAGGAAAAAGGGAAGAGTTAAGCTGATAAAAACAATAATACATTTGCAAAAATGTGTTTGAAGGCCACGACTATTTAAACAGCTCCCTGCATTGGCCACTGCTGTAAATTTTCTGCCACTGTATGTTGCACAGGCACACAGAGGCCACTTTGTTAGGTACGCATCACTACTTCCAGGCAGGGTGCTTTTTTGCCTCCTGAATATCCTGAATTCAGATACAAGGGGCCAGGCACAGTTGCCCAAGATTCTTTACAGCACATTAATTTTGTCCTACATCAACCCATGATGCTCTGTTATATTATCAGATGGGGACTTGGCAGGTCATTTAAATAAAATAACCGTTTATGGAGCTAAAGTGTGCAAAAATTCGGAGGAGTGAGCATTTCTTAGATGCTGGAACCACTACCTGTTACCAGTGATCGGGCCATATTCAAAGCCACTTAGATGGTACAGCTCGTCCATTCTGACCTTCATCTGAACAGTAACTGGGCCTCTCAACCCATCTCCATGCTTCACATACTGAGTCACAGCCCTCCACCATGGAGCCAGATGTACCTAAAAAAGTGGCCAGTAAGTTTATTTACATGTGTTTATTCATTAGCAGATGCTTTTTTCCAAAGGGTCGTACAATTTAAACAAAGTGCATTTCACAGCAGATGAGACGATCCAGAAGTAACAGTGACGCCCAATGCTGCCATTTTACTGCTGAACATATTAATCCCAGTAGCTGCATGCAGAATCCATGGGAAACACAGCAGTGGTCATGGCAAATTATGTGGTGCAAATTAAAGCTATCACAAGATATATGAATATTTCCACTGTTGAAAACACATGCACTGTATGGCCAAAAGTATGTGGACGCCCCCTTCTAATGGCTGAGCTGAGCTGTTTCGGCCGCACCCATGCAGCATACAAACACATTCTAAACTCGCTTCCAGCTTTGTGGCCACAGTTTGGGGAAGAAGCTCCTTTCTTGCTCCAGCATGACTGTGCCCTCTCCCCTCGTGTACAAAGCGAGCTCCAAACACATGGTTTGCCCAAGTTGGTGTGAAAGAACTTGAGTGGCTGCACAGAGCCCTGACTTCAACCCCACCAAACACTTTTGAGATGAACTGGAACACCAGACCTTCTCAAACATCCTCAATGATGCTCTTGTAGCTGAATGGGCACAAATTCCCAAAATCTGGTGGAAAGCCTTCCCAGAAGAATGGGGGCTATTACAGCAGCAAAGGGGGGAACAACTCCACATCAATGTTCATGGATTTGGAATGAAAAGTTCATCAAGCACAGATGGGTATGATGCGCAGGTCTCTGCATATTTTTGGTCATACAGTACAGATGTACACCTGCCAGTGCATGTTGACATCTGCAGTTCTAAATATGTTCACTTTGGTGCATCAGTCCATATTGGAGAACATTCACTGCAGTGTCACACATTTGTGAACTTTGTAAGTACTTCTGACGGCACTGATAAGACCTGACATAATTGTAAGGAGTCACCTACAATCGAAGAGACATTTCATATGAACTCAGTACAATAGATGCCGCAGACAAAATATTGTCCTTCAGGGATCATCTTTCATGTTTTTGTATGTCTCACGTCGTTTTAACTGTTGACCCCTTTAACAGCACATTGAGTCTGAGGTCAGGAGTTTGTGAGCAGTGCAGGTCAGTTTACTGTCACTGCTTCCTGTATATGAGACAAACTTTTGCGCCCCTTGCAGAAAGCTCATCTTGGTCGATGATACTCATTTCGCTGGAATGACAGGTCTCACCCAGACACATTTTCTGGTGTCAAGTACAGCTGTGGTGTCACAACCAGATGCGCTTAATTTGTGCCGCCATTGTGGGGGCAAACACAATGGAGTTCAATGTCATATCCAAGGACCCGTGATAAACGTCGCGGCTGCTGAGCTGAGATGATGGATGGATGCGCAGGAGGTGCAGCAAAGCAACCACGCAGCTGCATGCCCTGCCAACCCCCTGCTGTGGGCCACCCAGCTGTGGATGCAACCACTTTTTTTCCCTGCGCCTCCATTTCTGAATTTTGTGCATTGAACTGAGCCACGAAATAGCTTTCTGAGTAGCAACACATAACAGGTAGCCAAAGCATAGCCATTAGGTCCAGAGGTGTGTAAGTCCTACTATAGTATTGTATCTACTATAGCGCTTGGGTGCCAGGTGCATGTGATCAATTAAAAATCAATCAATCAATCAATCAATCAATCAATCAATCAATCAATCAAT
>JADBHE010000210.1:0-81551 GCA_018136845.1 Heterotis niloticus
AGGATTTTGCATAGTCAAGTACATTAACTTCCAAAAAAGGCTACTTATTATTTTAAAAATGGAAAATTTGGTCACTGACAATGTTTCTAAAAGAAGAAGTAGTGATGTCATACACATGATGTATGTATGTAATTCTGGTGAACTCTGTAGAGACACACACACACACACACACACACACACACACACACACACACTTTCTCACACACACACACACACACTTTCTCACACAGGAGTATTTAATGATATATATATTTTATTATTGTGTGCAAATCAATGCACATGCTGTATACACACATACAAACACAGTCATGCATATTTTTCTCTCTCAGACATACACACACGCTGACATACTTTCTCAGCGAAACACCCAAATATTAAAATTTGCAATATGTAATTTGTTATTACTGTGTGCACATCACTATCGCTGCTGGCATGTTGCTGTCAGTGCCATTTGCATTTTGATCAAAAGAGTCAACAGCTGTTATACATTATGCCCCATGAATCCTGGCATGTGTATGTGTACAAATGAAAATGTAAAAATTAATAAAATCTTATACATCATACACAGATCACTGTATGCATTAGTGGTAAAATTTGGCAATATATATTTTTTCCTTGTCACTTGGTTACAACCAGTGCGTGCATCACTTTCTGTGGTGTTTGCTTGTTCAGCAGCACTAGCAATAGATCCTGCACCTGTGATGTAAACTCGACCAGAGGACTGGAGTATCTCTTGCCACAGGGAACTAGCAGTTTGAACATCCCTAGGTACTGCTTTTGGGGTCAGCTATACCCTGGCCCACTTTTTCTTTCCTTCTCTTCTTTTCAACAGAATTGTGTCAGTTAAATTGTACTGTGGAGAAACTCTAGGCTACAAAGAATGGGTGACACAGTTCAGATTTGAACTGTTTCAGGTCTCAGCCTGCATTCAGGACGTGCACCTTTTCCAGTTCAGCCCCTTGGGATCCCAGAATATGTTTTTTTTTTTTTTTAAATACATTGAAACCAATTTCTATATTGTGGATGATGCTAAAAATAGTCATACTGACCTGTTTTTATCATTTCTCCAAACATTGTGCAGAGACAGTGGCCTATATGTAAATTTCTTCAGCACATTTTTGACAGACCAGCTGCATTTTTCTGGAGGGGACACAGCACAAAACTGTTATTTTTGCTATGAAATAGACTCTCTGAAGATGACTTGGGGGCCTTAAAATCCGTTTCATTTTACATTTTGTTGCTCTGCACATGTTGGGACTGTTGGACAGTTTAGACGAACAGTTTGGAGTTTGTGGCTCTGCTCTCAGAGGGTGCATTGGCACTTCATGTCCAGGAGAGGGCGAACGAGCGCAGCGGATGGAGAGGCTCTGAGTGCGAGTTGCCGCCTACAGGCCCCAGATGCGGTGTGGGAACAGGAACAGCAACCTGAGCTGAACTCTTTTTTTCCTAAAATACTATCAAGTACAGTTTCTGAATTTTTTGTTCTTTTCTTAAAGGATCTAACTAGTTGCACAAAGAATACTGTGGAATGTTAAGGATTTATTGTGCTTTTAACACCCCAAAGAATGTGGCCCTGTAAAGCCAGTAAGAACCAAGGTGCTGCTTTAATGGAGTTGTTTGTACATCAGAGCCCCTCTCCATCCCTCCTTCTGTAGTAGCTGACAGCATGGTTAGGGTTGCGGCCTTGTAATCCGGGTTTGGATTCAACCTCTGCCGTAGTGCCCTTGAACAAAGTACCTCCTGTGATGTGCAGTTTGGTTCGAATACCTGTTGTAGGGAAATTGAGAGTCAAGTGAGTTTTTATTTGTCAGCCCGTCCATATACGGGTATACGTCAGGGTCGAAATTTCGTTTCTCTGAGGGGTGCAAAAGAAAACCAGTGCAATAAATAAATAATAAACATTGGTGCAGTAATGTCCAGGTAAACATAGACTTAAAGTGATAGCGCAGTCATTGGTACGGCCGGGGGGGGTGGTTGGACCCTAGGCAGCAGGGTAATTCCCGGTGGTGGGGGGGGTGTGGGTGAGTTTCAGGCCGTTGAGGAGCCTGACTGCCGGTGGAATGAAGCTGTTGCAGAGGCTGGTGGTTTTTGCCCGGATGCTCCGGTACCTTCTACTGGATGGTAAGAGGGTGAACAGGGCATGGGAGGGGTGGTCTGGGTCAGCAGCAATGGGTGTGTCTCTACAGGTGCAGTGTTTTTTGTGGAATTTCTCAATGGGTGGGAGAGGAACACTGATGATCCTCTCACCCATTGAGAAACTCCACGAAAAATTATGGATATGATGGTTGTCCTACCTTTTAAGTTGGATGATGGTTGTTCTCGTTGCTGTTATGTAATACTATTATATTATCATCATGGTGACACAGTGAGTAGCAACAGTGCCTAGCAGGGCCTTCGTTGTGGGTTAAAATCCAAGTAAATTTATTTGGAGTTTGCAAGTCCCCCCATGCTCTGGTTTCCTCCCACCATGCAGAAGCAGATGTACTGACGATGGAGCCATGAGGCCAACCACGTGACAGAACCATTCCTGTTCTCCTGCTGAGGCCTTGCGTACGACCTCCAACAGACTAAAACACCCAGCTGTGCATAATGATGTGAATTTTGTCATTCGCTATGACTAAGATTACACTGCCTCCCAAAAAAAAGTCAGCACCTGGATTGAACTTAGTGTTATGATGTGGGGTTGCTTCAGTTGGTCGGGTCTCGGTTCAGCAATGTTATGTGCGCAAAGAATGAGGTGAGCTGACTACCTGACTATACTGAATGAGCAGGTTTTTCCATCGATGGATTTTTTTCTTCATATTCCAATATGTCAATGCCAGGATTCATGGGGCTTCCACTTTCACACATGGATTGGCCACCACAAAGTCCAGACCATAACACCATTGAGAATCTTTGGGATGTACTGGAGAAGACTTTACGTAGCACTCCGACTCTCCCACCATCAATACAAGATGTTGGCAAAAAATGAACGCAACTCTGGACGGAAACAAACGTTGCGCCACTGCATAAGCTTTTGGAAAGGATGCCATGGCGAATGAGTGCCAGAATCAAAGCTAAAGGTGGTCCAACTAAATATTACAGCATGTGACTTTTTTTTGGTCAGGTAGTGTACTTTCCAACAGTGCAAGCAAGCTTACCAGTTAAGCACAAAGCAATATTTGGAGGTTAATATTAGGGTACATATTAAGCAGAAGAAAATTCCACTAGTTTTCAGTGAAAAGAAAGGCAAAAGTAGAAATGGCTGCAGATCACCACCTACTGGCATTCATTTCATCTGGCTGATGGATGGGCTGCACCTCAACACTGTGTCAACTGAGTCCCTCTGAAGATGTGAGCAACCAGCGTAAGAAAGAAACCTAAGAAAGCAAGATTCCGTTTTACTTCATGTGACTGAACACAAATACAATACGTAGACCAAAAGCTTTTCAAGTCGGCCTGATGGCCCTATTTAAAGCTGTTTGGTCTGACAGGTTTGTCCCAGGTCTTTCCTCCACGGGGTTATTGATAAAGTTCGCTTAGTCAATCTCTTAGTCAATAAAAGCATTCAGTTTGCAGAGCTGAAAACACGAACGATCCTCCCTATAAGCGCGCTACTTGGTTTTTTTTTTTTTTATTATTATTATTATAATAAAACAGTTGGGCAAAAAACGCGATCGTTTTAAACGATAATAGTGTCAAACCATGTCGGAGAGCTCAGAAGCAGACCGTTTTTGTTCGGCTTTTATTGTTGAAGGACAAAAGGCGCACGTATAACTGCAAACACGTGTTTAGCTCTTTTATTAATGTAAGATGTGCAAATTTCCGACTAAAAGCGCAGCTTCGTCCAACACCCGTTCAGATGCACAAAGTCGGAGTCTTTTCTAGAAGAAAGGAAGCAGGATCACAAGCGATGCGGGGTTATTCATTCATTTTATTTATTTTGTATTAAACATCGCTGTTGCTAAGGGGTATCCCTGTCGACATAGCTGAAAGGAGTCACACTGACGTTTGTTTGTTCAGCTTTGGGATTTAAACACAGCTGCACTCGGTGGCGAGGAACCGGCGTTCCACGCGAAAAGTGCCACTGCTGCTGTTATTGAGACAAAACAATAAAACGATTAAAAACAGAGTTATTAGACATCAACAGCATCACTTTAGCCAACCTTTGCCTGGTCTCTACACGCAACTGAAACCTCAAAGCCGAACAATGAGGGAATTATTATCGCTATTATTTTGCAGGGGGGACCTCATGGCTTAAACCCACTCACTTGTCAATATGGTTAAAATGACTAAAGCCGCACAATTGAAGGTACAATAAATACATCACATATACATTAAAATGATTTTTGCGCTGCCTTTAAGGTTGCACCAAAACGCTAAGTTCGGTATGCAGCCTATATCCCCCCTGCCGGTGCGCCAGGTGACCAGTTGGTTTGTCCCTCAGCGCCGCTCCGCTTTTCTCCGCTCCTTCCTGGTCGAACCGGCCGCTTGGAGCCGTGGAGCTGCAGCGGGCGGAGTATCGCTGCGTCGCTCGACTTCACCGAAAGCCAAGCCGCCTGAGATAAGCCATGCTTCTGTAGACAGACGCATCGACGCCGGGCTTCCTGGAAGTGCCGACACGGTAAAGTAAGTCGACGGACGAAGTGTCTCCCTAGCTTGAGGGCGTTGGGTGGGGGAAACGGGAGAGGGACGCCGCCGAGTCGCCGGGATCGGTCCCCTCAGAGCGGTGATCATGACGGCTAGCGCTGTTAGCTGCGATGCTAACTGTCTGCTCTGCACTACAAAACGTTCCCTAAAATTCATCTTATTTGAAAGACACTCGGTCGATAGTAAATGTCAGTGCAAATGTTGCGTTTCAGTAAGTTAGGACTCTGGCAAAGACTCAAGTTTATGGAACGAAGGGCAGCCTGTGGACGTCAGCCGTCGCCTCGTGTGTGCTGTACGTCGGAGGAACGCTTGTGGCGATGGACGCGTCCTCCCTGTGTGCCGTGTTCGGTGCAAGTCGGGCCGGGCTGAAGCTAGCAGTGTTCCTGGACCTGGAAATGTGCTTTTGTTTTTGCCCTGTACTGGAGCAGCTGGCGGCCAGGTGGTCCCGTACGGCCTCTGTGGAAAAGAGTCTGTGCTCACCAATGCTCTCCTTTCCTCCCCAGGTCTGTGGTTTGTGTCCTCTGTGGTTTGTGTTCCAGCGGAGAACTTCCCCCGGACTTGCTGGAGTGAATAACGTCATCCCTCTCAAGAGCTTGGAGAAGAAATAAGGCAGAGCCTTGCTCTGTGTGGAGTTGGCGGTCTTCCTGACAGGTACGGGGCGAGTGAGAGCTTCATGCCAGTTCCTTTGTCGGCGTGCAAATGGCGTGCTGTCTGAAGGATGAGCTCCTGTGTTCCATCTGCCTGAGCATCTACCAAGATCCGGTGAGTTTCGGCTGCGAGCACTACTTCTGCCGCAAGTGCATCACGGAGCACTGGAGCAGGCAGGAGCATCACGGCGCCAGAGACTGTCCCGAGTGCCGCAGAACCTTCGCCGACCCGCTGCTCTCACCGAGCCTCAAGCTGTCCAACATCGTGGAGCGCTACTCGGCTTTCCCGCTGGACGCCATCCTCAATGCTCAGAGGAACTCGTACCCGTGCAAGGACCACGAGAAGGTCAAGCTGTTCTGCCTCACCGACAAGAGCCTGGTGTGTTTCTTCTGCGACGAGCCAGCCTTGCACGAGCAGCACCAGGTGACCACCATAGACGAGGCCTTTGAGGAAATACAGGTGAGAATGGCCATTATCCTCGCGAGGCCTGTAGGATGTCACTACAGAAAGTGCAAGATTGCCACGAGGCAGGTTGTAATTTTTGTACAATTTCAAGGGTTTTCTTGGTATAACATAGTAGTTTACAAGTGGGCTTTGACACCCTGGTTCTGCCCAGAGTTTTAAAAAAAAAAAAAAAAAAAAAAGTCAGTTCTTACAGGTAGTACTAACCTTGCTGATAAAAGTGCAGCTGCTCTTCAAGAACATGGCTCGCTGATCTGTTCAGTCGAGAACACGTTGAACAATGAAAGCCTGTGAGGGTTCGGTACCAAACATACTGCGATCAAGCCTGCGGGCTCCCTGAAGGGCGTGTGAGATGCCTGGACTGACTCTTGACATCTTTCTAATTGGCAGAAACTAGCGCAGACTTTGAGTCATGGTTTGTGCCAGGAGGGGACATGTTGCCTTTCCCCAGTTCTTTATTCTGAGTTCAGCTTTGCAGTTTACAAGCTGCCTGACCTTTTCAAATTGGCTTCGCTGACGGATCGGGAGGAAACCTGCGGAACCGACGGAACTAACGGTGTGCTTAGTGTAGTCCATTGAAGTTATTTGTTTTGTCACGAGAAATTATAAAAATGACTAAAGACGACCAAACCCTTGTTTGGCAGTAACATCTTGCTTTGACTATCATAAGGATGGTTTTTGCTTGAATGGGTAGTTTGCTGCTCTCACTGCAGCTCCCCAGGCTGGGTGTTGTTACGGGGAAATAAGGAGGAGGAAGTGTACCAGTGATATGTGCTGGAAATTTAGATTAGTTTGGTTTCTGTTCTTCCACTAAGCAGTTCATCCAGAAAAGTCAGTCGTCCTAAGCAGAGGCTGAATCAGGTGTAGTTCACATAGTTTCAGCTTGAACAATGTCATCGGCTGTTTGAGTTCCACAAAAGTGCGTGTTGTAATGCCATTGCACTGTTCGTGCAGGGGTGACCACTTCAGAAGTCCCTTTTACAGAACTGTCAGGTGTCTTACTGCTATGTGGGTTGTTCCTGCTTCAAGATGTGCCACTCCTGTCGAAGCCTGTTCTCTGGCACGGCGTTATGTGGCCTGTTGTACGTAATGATGGCGGTCAGTTTGGCAGGCAGTGTATACAACTAGCAGCGCTGCCACGTTTATGGCAGAAGGGATAGAAAGCTGCCACTCCCTTTTGCTCATTGGAGAGCCAAAGCTGCTTTTTCAAAGGTCTGTTTTACTGGAAACTAAGATGGGATCTCATGGTAGACAGTAACCACAGACAGTTTCTAAACTGGGTGCGTTCAGCTGAGAAATACGCCGAAATGCCGATGACTTAACACTAACCCTCTTGTTTCAGTGGACTTGAATTGCTTGAAGCCAGGTCTGCCTTAACTTCCTGCCATCTTCTGGAACCATGGCAGTTACAATACATTTTTTATACTTTTTGGCAAGGCTTTTTACTAAATGAAATGGCCTCATTTTTGATCAGCACAATGCCCTTTCTGTTCTGTCTTCAATATACAGTGCTGAACTTTTTTTTTTTTTCTTTTCTCTTCTTCTTCCCCTGAAGAAATTGAAGACAGCACCTTAAACTCCTTCTCAGTCTGTCTTGGCACTGAGGTTTGAGCTCTTCATGCCTCATAGGTAGGAGATGACAGATCCCTGCTGAGCTATTTATCAGGTGTTTAAAACTATATCAGTTAATATTTGGAAGTTCAGACCTCTGTGATCTGAATAGACTTAGTTAATGCAATATGCTTTTATTTGGTAATATGTTAATGATTTGCAAGTCTCCTTTATGAGCCCCCCCCCCCCCCCCCCCCCCGGCCAAGGTTTAGGTGTGCTCCATGTGTCCTGAGAAAGGTCCTTTGGGAGGGTTTAAACTGCACCTCTATTTTTTTATGTGTCAGAATTAGGTTTTTCCTGACTGCTTTTGATCCAAGATGGGGTTGGCTGGAAGCAGGAAGGAAAACAGATTTCGCAGTTTAAGTAAGAGTAAAAACGGAGTTAACCTGAAGTATTTTTTCCAGAGCTTTTCCACAAAGTTAAAATATGTATTGCAATATTCATTAAAGGGTTGTAGTGAAATTTAGTTTCCTAGAAACTAAATTTCACATTTAGCTGGAATTATGAAAGCTCTATATATATATATATATATATATATATATATATATATATATATATATATATATATATGGAAATAACTTGTTAAACTTTGCCAGAGGGGCATTTTTCTGCGGAAGCTTAGCTAGTTTAGGTTTGTCTGCAAATCGGAAGGCATCAGAAGAATATGGATTTTTGCCTTTAAAAATCAGTAGGGTTTGTGCTTTGTGCCGAGATGGGTAGAATGAAAACGATGCATTTCCGATCCCTCGAGACTGATACAAGACAGGTGGCTCATATTGTACTTGTTATGAATTATAATGTCAAACCTTGGTGATGGTGATCTGCGAACACTTTCATTTCCTAGGCCAATGCTGTGCAACATTTGGCTTAAATGACCCTCGTGTGTGCTCTCTTATGAAACCAGCCTTCAGGCGTGGGCCCTGGACGCACTGCTCCAGAGCAGAGGAACTCGAGAGGATTTTGGAAGAACCACCCCCTCCTCCCATGGCTAGTTAAAAACCTGTCCACTTGCATTCTGAGATCAAACAGGTCTCGGTCTAATCGTTTTGGCAATATGCTGCAATGATGAGAAAAGGCATTTTTGCATGGCCTGGTTTGCGGGTAATCAAAAGCTAGTTCAGGTCTGCTCAAGTCTGGGCCACTGACATTTATTTTGTGTGTTCATTGAAGTAAAAGCTATGAGCAGCAGGAGCAATGTTAATTTTTCTTTTCTTGTTGGGTAAATGAAACGGGATGTTATATGGCTGCCGCCTTTGTAGCATAAATAGAATTGAATTGTGTCTCATGAGAATTCTTTCTAATAAAGATGTTGCCATTTGTGCCGAAGTAATGCTTTTGTTTGTTTGTTTGTTTATGGGGGGAAATGACCAAACACTGATTTGGTCCTGCAAGCACGTAAAGGTTGTAATTTTGGATTTAGGAATGTTACAGCGGGGAAAACCTGCACCCATTTCCAGAGCAGTGCAGGATTCTGGGAAATGAATAACAGGATTATTCTAGCAGCAGCGTCGTGATGTATTTTGTCCATATGATTAAATTGGCTGCTGGTTTTTAAAAAAATGTATACGTTGTAGTTGCACATGAGGTTGTGCAGTCATTCCTCTGTCTTGCCTTGCTTGACAGTGTTTTAAACTTGTGTGTTTTCCACCTTGGCTAAACTCTGAGAAAATGTCTGTTTTCTTCATAATGCTCAGTGGCAGCTAAGCTGCACGCGGGACACAAAGGCACGGTGGCGGCTCATTCGGCTCCGGTGTTGCAACAGGATCCCCGTGATTAGGCTGCGCCTGGGAGGAAACCTCCGTCGGGCGAGCGGCCAGGCCTCATTACTAACAGTTGTTACCAGGCAGCGATGGCAGGCAAGGGCCATGCTAAATCGCGTGTATGTAGATGCAACACAGTCCCCAGTGTGGTTGTCTTCTCTGAGCTCATGCTGGAATTTTCCCAGCACTCTGGCTTGTTGTGGGGGGCTTTTTTCCGTGTTTCGAAGACAGTTTTCCATTGCAGCACCACCGGGAGAGTGAGTGTGCATTTAGCAGATCAGCAGTCCGACGCGATGTTGTCCTTGGAATGTCGCCGAGGCTCTAAACCTGGTTTCGGTGTGGGCACGGCGATTTTGGCGTCCGCTTGCCGATGGATGCCCGTGGTTGTCCGGTGGTCAGATCTGTGGCGCGGCGGCAAGTTTCACAGATCTGTTAACCGCTGGCCAGCCTGCTGTCCTGATCTGGTGATCAGTCCGTGTTGACAAACAGAAAATAAAGTGTAGTTGGTTGTTTTGCGCTGATGTACCGCTTGCTTCACATGGACGTTAGGCCACAAGCCAGCCAGGTGCCTATGCTGTCTGTTCTTGGGATGTCATTGCGGGGCCTCTGCAGCGCATACATTTTTTTTTTTTTAAATAATCTAATGAGGAATGAGTGGATTAAATTATTTAATCATGCAAAAGAAAAAAAAAAATAATGTGCATATCTTACTAAGAAGTACAACACCGAAGCCTCTGGCACTTTGAGCAGCTTTTATATACATATACATTTATTTAGTAGTTCATTACAGGTATGCGTTTTTCTTGCATCTGTACCGGCACCCTTTTTGGTTGGAATTTATTAAAAGTAAGTATGAGTGTGTTTTGTATAAATGGCAATTACCAGAATACTTGCTGTTGGTTTGGCTGGTTCCTAGGCTTCTACAGTACTTGAAGCCCACTGAAGGCTGAAGTGTTGTTGTTCTAGGTATGTGTATTTTTAGCATCCAGGTTATTCAGCAGCAGGCGATGAAGCTGGGGCAACAAAGGCAAACCCTTGACTGTGATTTCTCCTGTCAGATGGCCAAGGGCATTCAAGGTCAAGAGAAAGGCGCAAACTACTTCAGAGTTTGCCTTTGAGTCGTCTTCCTCCCCCCCCCCCCCCCCCAGTACATTTCACAGTAGACAGTGACTAGGAGAAAGCCATGCAGGCAATTGCTGTCACTCCCAGTTATCCGCACGCAGCCGGCTCACCCCCCAAACCCTGTGAATGTCTGAGAGCGGCCGTAGAGGATGTCAGCTTGTTTCTCATCAACATGGGCTTCCAAACATGGCCTTGCCACCTCCTTCCCACGAGAAGAACTTTTGTAACAGAGAGGAACAACATTGTGTACCAGGAGTCAGCCGCAACAAAGCACCTCACACAGTGTCATGGATGAACTTTGCTGTTTCGTTTTGTGCTTATACCAAGCAATAGGCTTTTAAGAGGACCACCAGAAGGTGGGTTTGTGAATGAGATGGTTCATCATTCCTTTGTACTCACTTCATTCCACCCAGAAGTCCTATTAACCGATGATATGGGTACCGCGGTCCTCTTATTTGCAGTTCCTCTCATCCGGTCACTTATGGGATGCTTACTGAGTTTTACACCTTACCACATTAATGCCTACTCCTTTTTTGGAAGGACCTTCATAACGGTTTGTAAACCAGTAGGCTCCTGTGGTTTGACAGATGGCCTTGCTTACAACCCAGATCTTGGCAATCCTCAGCGTTTGTAGGCTTTTTTTTTTAACCTCTGTTCTAAGCAGGACCTAAATTAGTTCAGTTGCAGCATCATTAGTTCAGTTAAGTGTTCAGATTGGAGATCTACACATGTGCTGCCTGTACCAGGATTGCATCCTTATGCGCCCCTTTTGGAACATTAAGATTTTTCATGCTTTTCCAGGAAGCGTTTTATTTTTACGCCCACAAATCAGTTGCAGAATGCGGTGAAAAGCCTGTGGTAGTCTTCTGCTGCCCCCTGCGCTGTTGCCGCTTTTTAGCACACAGCATCTTCTCTTATCTCAGTATAACTTAAAAATATAACACATGTAAAATGGATTTTTAGTCCCCTTCCCATTCAGACCTTGCCTACAGCAACAAAAGGATCAGGGGCACTGAGGCATGGAACTATTCACACTGTACAGTTCCATCACATCATTTCAACTTGGATTGCTAATTTTGCCATTGCTTAGAGACCTTAATGGAGCCGAAGAAAGAATTAATTGATTTGATAATCTTATCCTTTCCATTATCCTCATCAATTGTCTTTTATCAACTGCTGTTTAAATGCATAAACCTGTAAGTATCATTTGGTGGTATGACTGAAAAAACTTGACATCTTTTTGCTTACATTTACATGTCCTAAAGTTTAGAGATTTTGGCAAAATATGCCTTAACTTTGGTCACACCAGGTAATTGTGCTTGGTGTGTGGACCCATATTTGCACACTAAGACACTGGCTGAGGAACTATGCGTGCAGGTTCTTTCTTTAGGCTTTTAGGGGCTGGAATAAGTAGGTTGGTATAAGCATGGTCCTCAGCGACTCCGCAGCCCTGGGTAATGCTCGGCAGTCTGCCCAGTGGGATATGAATATGTGCCAAAAATCCCATCATGCTGCAGAGTTATTGCCACCCACAGACACGGTTCAGTTTCTTCCTGCTATCAGACATGGCCGGATAACGTTCGGGATACAACACTGGATTACCTTTGGTGGAACAAGCAGGTGTAAGGGGTGAAAGAGCTCATGCTTGTCTGCTGGCAACCTGTTGGGGATTTTGTGTGGTTTACTGAATTCTATGCAGCCCAAGGCCTGTTAACAGACCTCTCTTCCCTTCCTACAGTAGCTTGCGCACAAACATCGATGGCAGAATCATTTTAAATCTTCCCTAATCTACATCACAGCACGGTAACCCTTCAGATTATGCAGTTTATTTACACGTGGAAGATGAATGGTTTTTTTGTTTTGTTCTGAGTCTTTATTTTACTGAGAATGATGCTTGTTTTTTATCGAACCCCCAAAAGTCACGATTGCTTCCTTAGTACATGAAGCTATTAAAATAAAAATATAGTTTTTTCCGTATGTTCCTCTGCGTTGAATTACTGTTGTAAATAATTGTTATGTTAACGTATTTGTCATGCACGGAAGGATAAACTAGGAAGTCGGGCCCACAGGCAGCTGCTGTTTTTCAAAGCAGGACTCAATAAGAGTTTAAAATCGAGAGACAAAAATGTCTTGGTGAGTAATTTTGCTAGAAGTTTCCCTTCAACACTGGTGATGCTGTTTTCCCACTCAAGCGTTTGCTCAGATTAATTTTTCTTCCTTAGTGATAACCTATATAAAGCTGTTTTAAAATATTGACACATCTGCACACTAATATAGCAAATGTTAGTCATGAAATTCTGCCTTCACTTGAATTTAGTGGTTGAAACTTCGCCTTTGTAATTCTTAGTGAAAAGCTTGGAATTTTAGATGACCATGTTATAGCAGTGAAGTAAAATGTTAAAGCTCGCTGCAGACATTTGCATAGTAGATATTTTCATCAGTCTTCACCAGTATTGTAGTCGGTGTTTTACATTTGGCCCATTCTTTTCCAGAAAATAGCCAAGTCAAACTGTTATGTTTATCTGTCTTGCTAGATGTTAAATATCCCTGTACAGGTGCAGGACCACCTGCACTGTCATACATGTTATTTATACAAACCCTTCATGTTTGTTTGTTCAAAATGTTTTATTAAATATATTAGAAATGTTTTTCTATTTTCATGAACTGCTCATACAGTGCAGTGTCCCTCTCCTGAAACCACAGGGTGTGAGACAGGATACAATGTAGGCTGGAAACAAGTTTATTATTTTCATTAACCCAAAGCACCATTAACATGGCTGAAAATAATGTCAGTGTCCACAACCTCAAAGTGTTATTTCTGCAGATGAAGTGGCACTGGAAAATGGAGCATAGAACAGTGAGGTTCAGTGTCATAGGCTGCATGAGGAAGTATTAAAAAGTGTTTCATGATAAATGTCAGCTGTGTGGCTCATGGTGAACTTTAAATGTTTACCATCTAGTTAATTTGTTTACAGTCCAAATAAAGTAATGGTGGAAACGTGTATCTGTTTTTTGCTCCGTAGCTTCAGTATCAACTCAGTCGGATGCTCTTAGTTGAGATATAAGGGTGTAGTGGGTTTTTTTTTTTTTTTTTTTTTTTTACTGCTTAATAGTATGTCAGGTTGCATGAAAGTTCTTATTTTCTTATGCTGTTGAAAATTATTCTTTTGTGTTTCAATAGGCCTTGTTGTGCTGGTGCTTCTGTACTCAGATAAAAAGCCGGGTATTAATATATTATTTAAAAATATTGTTTAGATAAGGCATCTGGTACTGTAGCAAGTGTAGCCACATAAAATATGAAAAACCGCATTCAGCTTCATTTTCCCCTGTCTGAAGTATTAGGTTTCTGAATCCGAGGGAATGCAGTTTGGCACGTAACTTGTACCTGAATATCTGGGTAGAATCAGTCGGACTGTTTGGAATCGGCTTTTCCTGCGAGAATTGTTGTGAGAAGGGAAAGGGAAATATTAGCTCTATACCCCTGAATGTGTTTCAGTGTCAACCACAGTGCTTTTCATTTAAGGTCCAGTTATAGTATTGACTTACTCTTCTTTCCCTCTGCATCTGTAGCATAAACCAAGCTTGCTTCCAGTGCCGGAGGTCACAGCTGTGAAATTCTTGGCATGAGCTTAGAGCACAGCATATGATGTAGAGGAAGTCATTTGACTACAAATTAAAATACCCTTCAGATTATTTTTTCTGGCTCCATGTAAAAATGCATACATAACATAGTTATGTGACCCTCACATTAAAAGTCCCAAAATTGTAATGGATTTGATACCAAATGCACTAGGATAATTTGGGGTGATAAACTGCAGTTAAGACTGCACATTTTAACTTGCCTCAGGGACTTCTAAGTGGTAGAAATCTTTTGCAGTATGAAGATGCTACAGTGTAAATTTGTATTAAATGTGTTTTAAAAAGCCAGTGTAGCAAATGCAAAATTTGAGATTAAATGACACCACAGATATAGTTGACCTTGGCTATCCGTAATTCCACTGTTAATTTGGCTTTTGCAACTTCTGAAAATTTATAAACAAAATTCACTGTCTGAATTGAAAACCTGGTCTTGGAAATCTGCATCCAAAAAAATTATGAGGTAGTGAAAAGATTTAAGTTGCACCAAGTCCGAGCCAGAGCATGTAGTATAACGGGAATGTTAAGGTACTGCTTTTTATTGGGTGGGGCATCTTATGAGAAGCAAATGTAATTCCAGACAAGTTTGCCTTCCAATTTTTTTTTTTTTTTTTTTAATAAATTTTTTTGCACGTTATAGGTATCATGTCGGTCAATGACGGTGGTTTGTAGCCTAGGAGCAATAAGCTACACCGTGTACAAGTCAAAACGGACGTCATATGGCCCGAGTAGACTCTATGATGTTTGTACAACGACGAAATTGCCTAACAATGCGTTTCTCTGCACGTATCCCCATCATTAAGCGACAAATACTTGTGCTTAATTGTATAAATGGGATTGGTAAAAGTTGTGTGGGTTATTTTTCTGATACATGTATACATTTCACAAAAAGTTCACTGTTATTAAGATGTTTGCAATAAAAAAAAAAAATAATAATTATCCCGGAGCCGCAATTCCGGTCCTGGAGTTTTCAACACAAAACTCCCCTGAGGTTTCCGACCATGGTCAAAAGCAAACCCAGTAAAGGTAGTGCACTGCAATTGTATCTCAGCTGTTCTCCCTATTGCTTCTTGTGCTCAGATTGTTTATATATGTTGTGTATTCAGGTTGTCAAACTGGGTCCCCCCCCCGCTGACACAACATTGCTAAAGTTTTAAAGAGAACATTTCAAGCTATTCAGTTCCTTTTGAATAACAAAGTGGTCTCCATAAGTGTTTTTTTTTTTTTAATTTTATTTAAATAAATAAAAAAAACTAAAATGAACAAAATGCTTTCAACAGAATTGCACTTTGAAAGTACAATAGAGTAGAAAATGTATCTCGGATACTGAGCCCAAGAGATTTGCTACTGGAAGTCGAGGTCAAGTTTAAGGGAATGTCTACTAGAAAAACAGCTGTATTTGTGGAGAAATGTTTAATTTGACCACACTTTTTTTTTTGTGAAAGTGTGAGCTCTCAAATCTGTAACCTGTTCACTTACAGCATGTGCCTGACCCAAGATGGGGAAAAGCTCATACAAATGCCTTTGTTCCATGATTCCTTTGTTTCTGTGTCACAGGCCAACTGTGACATCAGTCTGTCTATGGCCTATCTAAAGTTGTTCATGTTGTCAACTGGCTTATTACAAGGAACTTCATTTATTTATTTTTTAACAGTGAGTCATGGGACACTTGCACGACATGCTGATGACAGGCTAGGCCCATCTCCCTGCTCAGCTGAGTCACAGGTCACTTGTTCTTCCTGCTGATGAAAGAGATGAACATCACCCCCTCGGTTCCATCACATCTGACACATGTGTAGTCTTCAAACCAAGTATTTTGTGGAACGTTCTCAGCTGAGACTGAGATAAAGAACACTTGGACAGGTAAAGTGGTAGAAACGATTGGACAACAGCCCAAAACCTGATGCAGTCCGAATGCTGCAATGCAGTACAATTTTGTTCTCCAGCTCATTGCCCATATAGTAAAATGGAACAGCAGTCGCACTGTGTGTCTTGTATTGGGATGTTCTTTTCAAGCTGAAATGCAGGTATATGGTGTTTCAGTGCTTCCAATCCACATTGAACGGATTTCTCTTTCCAGTGCAGTGAGTACACTAGTCTGCATTTCTTTAAAATAAGCCCTCCCTAGCAGTACCACTGCCTCATCAGCTTTTGGGTAGAAGGAATGCTGTGAGGAATATGGACATAAAATGGAGTGTACAGATGTTTTTGAGCTCTTGAGCCCTGCTTGTGTCAATAATAGGGTAGTTTGACTTAGTACATAAGTTCCTCCCTAAATTTTAACCAAAAATAGGTATGCATTTAACATATCTCTTTCTTGGAGCTCGGTGGGCCCTGTCTGTATGGGCATGGGTGTGACTTAGAATTGACTGCTGGCAACATACAGTTGTGTTCAGAATAATAGCGGTGTGATCAAAAAAGCAAATAAAGCTCAAAATCCTTATAATAGCTTTTATTTCCATACACACAAATGCATTGGGAACACTGCACATTCTACAGTATTCCAAATCAAAACATAAAGAAAAATGTATCAAAATTTGTGTTATTCCTTTACAGAAAGTGAAGAAAAGGGAATATTAGGCTGTTAAAAAAAAAAAAAAAAAAATAGCAGTGTGGAATTCAACTAGTGAGGTTGTTCATTCTGTGAAAAAACAGGTGTCAATTACGGCCCTTATTTAAGGAAGGAAGGCAGCAAATGTTGTACATGCTGGTTATAGTGCATTTTTCTCTGAAAATCTGAGGTTCCAAACATTGTTCACAAGAACAGCGTACTTTTATTAAGTTGCTTGGAGAGGGGAAAACGTATAAAGAAGTGCAGAAAATGATAGGCTGCTCAGCTAAAATGATTTCAAATGCTTTAAAATGGCAACCACAACCTGACAGACGTGGAAGAAAATGGAAAACTACAATTCGAATGGATCGAAAAATAGCCATTTTCTTGTTTTTCTTTTTGGTGTTTTTTGTTCTGGGTTTAAAATAACTTCATGCTGTGGATCATAATTCACTGTGGAGGAACTGTTTTATCAGTCTATTTTGACTACACTGCAGAGAGGAACACACGGGGAAAGGCTATTCAATGACTGGTGGGCAGATTGGCACCAGATAATCTTGTCGTGAGTGAGAAGAAAACTTCCCCACACGGGTTATAAACCCATAAAATGACCTATGAGGGGGGGAAAAATATATATATATATTTTGTTGTTTTTTTTTTTTTCTTTCTCAAAACTGTTCTGTAAGTTTTGAATGAATAGTGCTGGAATTCTTTATTTAAAAGAGAGCGTTAGTAAGAGGGCAAGAAAAGGTTTGTGTGCATCAGATTTATACCTGCATGCATCAAAGAATGTGCGTGCGTGTGGGTTGCCTTTAGTAGGTCAGGCAGAATGGTTGTAAAGGGCAGTATTACATGACAAGCCACCACACAGCAGTGCCTGGAGCAGCTGCGTCTGCACAGGACAAGTGGAAAACATCTCTGCCCTGTGTAGAGGACTCTAGCGTGCACGCTCCCCCCCCCCCCCTTGCTCCCCATGCACAGTCGTGGATCCTTCTATATCTCTTGAGTTCATTGTACTGCAGCCATAAATATATGCAGTGATCAGTTTGTGCTTTCTTTAATCCTAAGGAGCTTTTTGGGCCTGACTATATGTGGAAAGTGTTCCTGTGCAAGATTTTTAATATAATCACAAGAGTATGAATGTCCAAAAATCAGCCCCCTGTTGTAGTCATGGATCTCTGAAGCTCTTAACACATATATACTTATATACATGCAGTGTTTGTATTTGTAGTCTGTTCTCTTAACATTATTTTTGTTACTAAAATAATGCCTCCATTAATTTCCCCCTGGCAGTTTTACAGATTTGTACAAGGAAAATTCACCACTGCACTAAATGTATTACATGCATGCATTCATTTATAAACGTAATGGGCAAAATCAAAATGTTTTGTAGTGGGTTCCATGGCAACCAATTTGGCTGATCATTGGTGTGGTAAAAGGAAGTCATTTTAATTAAATGTTTACATTACATGCAAAGGTTTCTGTTTCATTACTCCTGTATCCTAATGCATTATTTTTCCATGAGCACCTTGATGCAAGGCGTATGAAAATTCTCACTTTGTGCAGTCCTAGAGGTTTTGTTTGGGTTGAAGTTGATCTGCAGTAATTTGTCCAGTAAACTTCTGAGTGAAAGTTGGAAGTGCAGTTTTTTAGAATTTAGATCATTGGAATAAATGCGTTGTGTACATTTTTTGACTGTGCCAGCCAAAACACATTTCAGTTATGAACTCTACTACACCATGACACAGGCCTGTGGTCCATGAAATCATTTGAGAAAGGATGGTTTGGATTATTGATTATAAATTGGGAAAATAAATTTAAAGAAAAACAGCAAAATTACAAGATAAAATGAAACCCTTCACGAGGAGGGTTGATCTTTTATTTTACATGTTTTTAAATGAAATGCCAATAAACATGCATAGCGAACCTTGATTCCCTCTTATGTTGTCACCTGTGATATATAGTACCCATATACTAGATTAAAATGTTCTTTATTGTAAATATTCTAAAGAAACTGTTGTCATTTTAGCTGCAGAGGAATCTTTGGAGCACATTGCATGTAGAGAATTGCCTTAATTTGGATGCAGGATGTTTGTCTGGATTTGCGTCAGCAGTGTGCCTGTTAGCCCCTGGGTTTGTCTCCCTCAAGCAAACCATGCTTTGTTTGTTTTCTCCCTTCTGGAGTGTAATGTGAATGAGTACTACTAATTTGTTTGTACCCAGTGGTCTGAATCAGCTTTAATGATGTGATTTTGAGGTTCAGATGAAACATCCCCTCCCCACTTATGAAAGAGGGAGAGTGAGAGAGACAAAGAGTGCATTTCAGAATGCATGTCAGCCACTTACTCTTAAGCATGAACTCCTAAGTAGGGTTCAAATGACATCTTGTTTTTAGAATACATACTGATTCCCCCCCCCCCCCATGTTTCCAACATGGATCTGTATTGTAGTGCACTATAAATTTTACTTGTATAAAAATGAAACTGATAGCACTTTGCGTTATGAATCTAACATATTTCAGGCAAGCTATTGCACTGCTCTGACTGCATAAACCAAAGCAGATGTAGAAATTTGAGTAATCATAGGTTCACTGTTACCATGGAAAGAACTTTTTTCATTATTCTAGGTTTGAGTGGTTCCTTTGTTTTTCCATTTACTCTTGTTATCTGGACAATTACAGATGGACCCGTTTATAGTATTACTATAGTTACTATAGTATTACTATTACTATAGTATTATTATAGCATGTTTTTTTCAGTCTTCACCTTATACTTTCCTGTGTACCAAGTTTCCTCTAGTTAGCCACTTTGTTTACCATACTGGAAAATGTGAAATCTGGAGAAATCGGCTACAAGAGGCCTTTGCGTTGATATCTCGACTCAAGGTGTAGTGACTCTGCTTTGTAGGTTTGTATATATAGAACAGTTTTGCGTTTCCAGTGCACTGAAAAATATTCTTCCATCTCCTGGTTTGGAATTTTTATGTTTGGTGGTTAGTCCTAACTAATAGTAGTTAGGGGCAGTAGGCAGCATAGGAGTTAAAGCTGTTGCACTTGAATGATACAGGTTTTAATCCTGCTGTGCTATCCTTGACCAAAGTACTTACCCTAAATTGGTCTAGTAAATAGTACCTAACTGTATAAATACATAAATTAATGTTTTAAATGATTATGTCACTTTGGAATAAGAAACAGATGAAATGGAGTTCTTTAAAGATGCAAAGACTGTATTATTAAAGCTGACTATGGCATTAAATTGCACACATTTCAGGGTCTGCTTTAACTCTAAGGATCATATTTGATCCTGAATTTTATGTTGTCTTCTGTCCCTCATATAACAGGCTCCCAGTAATGAAAAATCACTACAGCAGCTGTTGAAATGTAATTTTTTACAATGGCAATTTTACTCATTGTTTGCTTATTCTTGTATGAATATTGTTCGCAAGATCCTGTCAAAGGCTCAACAGATGGCACAAATACATGCCTACAATTAACTTCCGCATTCATGATAACTGGGGTCGAGAATTATGTTATCAGTTCAGAGCAGTTGTTCAGCACAACAAAAAAAAGGCAAACATTTCTGAAAACATTAAATGTTCGCAAGTTGATTTAACTAGAGCCAAAAACTTGCTTAGGCTTTTTGCAAGTCCTAGGAGAACGTGATGCAATATTCATGATCTGAGCCAAAGTAACATAACTATTACAATGGGAGATTCAATACAGTTAATATTTACTTAGCTGAAGCTTTCCCCCAAAGCAGTTTAGAATGTTCAACACAGGGTAATTTTGGCTGTATCAGCAGGAGATAGCATTTGAGCCTGGGTCCTAGAAGTAAAATAGAAAAGTGTAGCTGTTAAATATGGTGAAAGGCCAGGTTCTTTCAGGGAGAAGAGCTGAGGTTTACTGCCTAAACTTGTATCCATGGTGTTTACAGAAAGTGTGACAGGTGAATGGTAACAGTGCAGGATTTGACACAGAAGGGTTCAGAAGCAGATTCTCTATGATGTGGATGTACTTCATGGACTACTTGTCTGCTTACTGAAATGGTGATGAGGACATCGTCCTCCCTTTGAGCTGCTGCAGCCAAGCACACACTTGCCACAGCAGTATAAACAGCTTCACTCACACGAATACCTTTACAGCAAAGTAAATAAAGCTTTAATCTCGAGCCAATCAAACAAAGATAATCTAGTCAAACATTTCTATAATACAACACAGTGACTCATTGTCTTGCATGAAACTACTTTACTTTTGTTTTTAAAAATTATTTTCCTACATCAGAAGTGAGGTTAATTTTGTGTCCTCACAAAGGGAATTTGCCTACCGAATTGTGGGCTGGTTGTGCATCTTGCCTCCTCCCCGAAAAGAAATCTGCAGTGAAACCCAGTAACTGTTTTGCTGTAGAGAATGCACTCTGTAACATGAGAATTGAATTAGGAATTAATCTAAGTCCAGTCAAATAAATGGAATTGAAACTGCACCACCTGCCATTCTATTTTTTAGATGAAAAGAATCACAATGCCAAATTAAAAGGCAAACCACAGATGCTACTCTTGTTGACTGAACAAAAAGGGCATTGATTTATTTATCGTTGACAGAAGTTAGGCAGAACTTAGTTTGAAATGTCTAGCTCTGTTCAATATGTCCTGAGCACATTGTAGTCAGGTTTACTTGCTTATTAGCATTTGGTTCAGTTGAAGACTTCTGTATCTATGTTTGCCATAAATTTTTTATTTTTTTTTTTTTCTTTCTTCTCCTCACTGCCTTTTTTCCTGGCTATTGTGACTGGCAGCTTATGTGTCAGTAATACAGGACTTCAGACACCTAGGGAGAAGAGTTGGAAAAACAAGCAGGAGATATACAGATCTCTCTTAAACCGACTACCCAATCTGCCAACCATTGTGACTGCCAGCCTCCTGGATTTCCACATAACCACAAACTGTTTTGGCTCCTTATGTTTATGCACAGAACCATGAAGTTCCTCCTAATTAACCCTGTCACACTTTAACTTTCAGTCCTTTTCTCAGTCAGGCTTCCTTTCTGCTGAGTTGAGAATCGAAATGCCCAGCAGCAGGTTAGCAGGGTTGTAACGCACCCACTGTGTTTAAAATCATAGTTTGTTTTGGTTCAGTTATTTTTCCAGGAGGGAGGAGAAAACCACTTGTGCAAACCTACAGGATATCAGGTTGTGTGAGTGAGTGGAGATGAGATGTTTGCGACTTGTGTACACTGGGGTTAGGTAACTAGATCGACATTTTATCCTCAAGCCACATGGATTCCCAGCATGCAGCATAAACATGACCTACCCTGCATTCTGACTTCTGGTGTGAGGCTTTTCCCATTATTGCTGAGGCTGGACTTGCTATTCGTCATTATCTACTTGTCTTTATTATACAGTTGTCTCCACTAATAGGTGAGTCTAACATTTCTTCTATGTCTGCTAATAATGTCACTCTGTAAACTTTGTTACTCTATAGGTTCATCAAGCAGGTTTAAGGCCTGTGGTGTCAACGAACATTTTATTGGTGTAGACAGGTGAAGCACCTTAGTTAAATCACTAAAGCAGTTATATTGCTTTACTTGGTTAAGCAAAAACTAGTGGGACACTAGTTTTTTGGAAATGGACTTAATTGCCCTGGACCAGGCCCATCAACGGTCCTAAAAGGAGCGATTTTAAGACTAAGGTGTTCTTCAGTATGGAGTTAATTCCATCTGTCATTTTTGGCCGTCTCTCACCAATACCCCCATTGGACCAAGCGTCAGTGAATTGCTAATGACCTTACCTGTATCATACACTAGAGAGGTGACCCTCTGCAATTTCAACCTGTGCTGCTCAGCATTTTACACAAAGGAGAGCAAGACAGTTTAAAATGCTGACATCAAAAAATGTTGGATTTAAGTAGCAGGGAGGATATTTAACATTAACATCACAATATGTTGTTTGTAAGCATGCATATGAAAAGTATTACAGATGTAATAGCAAGTGGTCCTTGACCAGCAATTTTTTATTTATTTTTTTTCTTTCATCATCAGTGTTTAAACTTGTTAGTCCCATGGCATTTTGGGGAGTGGTAGAGGCTGTGGAAACAGTTTTGAGTCCCGTTGTCTGGAGCTAATCTTGTTAGCGGACAGATAATCCTACGTGCTTGGGTTGCACCATAACCCTCCTGCTGCCACTGCGCCTGCAGGCCCCAGTGCTCTAATCCCACCAATCTCTCCACAGACAGGAAGCAATTAGGTGACTCCTAGGTAGCAGGCCTCTCCTCTCAATAGGGCTGTTTTTTGTGTGGCTGAAATCATAAAGAAGGGAAAGCAGAGGCGGGCACACCATATTCTGATGATGTGCCCCCTTCATTTGTGATTCGGGATGCATTTCTGGCCCTGAGACCCTTGGCACTAGGCTTCTGCTCCATTTTTTGCCTTTCCTTTCCAAAAGTAGCTGTGATGGAGCACTAGCTGCTGAAAGTTCTTCATTCCTAAGCATTAATCTGTAGTATTGTATGTTTTATTCAAGAAAATTTGTTGAGATTGGGAATTTAGTTTTAATTTTTTCAAGGGACTGGAGGGTAACACAGGAAATGGGTCAACAACAGTTTTTGGACCATCCAGGTCAACATACTTGGTGACAGTCATCCTGTTCAGGGAGTGGTGTTATGTACAAACTGGAAGCTGTCTGTCCTTTTAGACAAAAAAAGCTTTATATTTTACTGAGATAGAGGTGTTTGTGCACCAGTACAAAATTTATGGGGAAAAATTGTTTTTATTAATATTTAGCACTCTGTTGCCTTTCCCCTGTTTGTTGTGCATATTTGCTGGAGACCATTATGGACTGTCTGCTGCCGCAAGGAAAGGCACTCTCCAAATTTAAATATTTTACAGAAAAGCAAAGAGAACCAATATTAAATATTTCTTGGCCAAGGAAACTTGTAAAGGGACAAGAAAGCATTGTAGGTTGCTTTGGATAAATGTGTCATCTAATTACTAGTTTAAAAATCATTGTACATTGCTCTGGAGAGGTGCTAAAGAATTAAATGTAAATGAGGACCGTCTTGCCACCAGAAAACAAAATCTTAGAATGGATGTTTCATTTAATCTTTGAATTAAATGCAGCAGCGGTCTTTCTGAGAGTGGCAGAGAATCCCTGCAGGTGCCCGTGCTACATTTTGACCATCCCACAGAGCCTCCATCTCCATCCGAGGATTCTTCGGAGCACATTTAACATGGTGAATGTGACAAGTTCAGTCAAGAACTTCCTCCAGCTGGGATGCAATCACCTCCATCTTTCCTTGTGTTTAGATGAATATAAAACCACGGTAATTCTGAAATGAGTTTATTTTCTTGGTCAATTCTTAATTGCTAAAGAAACCTGCAGATCTGGAACAATTTATGTTATGGTCTTAGGCACCGCATGTTCATGATGATTCCTCAGAGTAAATGGTGCTTTAATGTATGTGTAACCCATATATATATTGAGCAGCGTCACAGTTTTTTTATATATATATATATATATATATAACTGTGAAGCTGCTCAATATATTTTTTATATATAAAAAAAATATGGCAGCTTTGAAGCTGCTCAATGCCCTCCTTCTCCTTCTTCCCCCCCCCCCCCCCCCCCGCTCTCCCTATATAGCCACCACTTCTTACACTATGGGAGAATTGTGTTCTCTACTTGAGAAAGGTTAAGCTGGAAAAGTGCTTGCACTGAGTACATGTGCAGAATTCATTTTTGGTATTCATGGTGCAGAGGTAAAGTTAATATTGCTTATTAATTTTTTCTCATACTTTGGCCCATAATTAGATGGTCCCTGACTTACGATGGGGTAAATAAGATTATTAAACCCATCATAAGTCAAAAAAGCATTTAATACACCTAACCTGCTGTCACCTCTGTGGCCGCTTCAGCAACAGAGCATAAGCAGTCTCTTCCCCCCCCCCCGTCTTCATGCTTGAGTTATTGGTGTAGGAGCCAATCATGGGCGGGATTTAGTTCCTACCTGGAGTTCCTGTCAGTGCTCAGTTTCTGCTGCCCCTTGTGAACTCTGCTGCAGCCACTGTCTTGGTTTCCAAAAAAATGCTGGCAACACACAACACTGTAGAGTACCAGTTGTATACACTAGCAACTGCGTAGCTGTCTGGGAGATGCAGATCACTGCTGCCACCCAGCATCATGAGAGTATTGTACCACATACTGCACCATCATGAAGTTGAAAAATCTTAAGTTGGACCAGCTCGGGGACCATCTGTACATTATCTGTGCAATGCCAAATCATAAACAGTTGCCTGTCTTTTCTGCAAAGCACAAAAATCAATTTAAAAAAAAAAAAAAGCAGTTTCACTGCATTGCTGTGATATTTATCTGTGTGGACATATGTGAAGAGAGTGAAATGAATTTGAGGTTTAGAACTGTCCAAGCATGTCCTTACTCCATTTAAATGCATTTGGGTGGAATGCAGTATGTGGATGAAGTCACCCCAAAACGAACAGTGATGGATGCAGCTCTTTGGCTGGTTGTTGGGGAAAATTGTTCATTTAGTGAAACGTATGTGAACATGCAACAAACTTGCACAGTAGCCCATTCAAACCGGACTTTGATCATTTTGTTGGTGCAATGTTGCCCTTTTTTTACTCACAGTGATGAAATGGGTTGTGGTGATGAACAACAGTGTTGTTGAAACCTGTGTGTTGGAACTGCAATGTGCAAGTCACCTACTTGGTGATGCCCCGATAGGATATGCAAAACAGGAAACTGAACAGTGCTGCTACGCTTGGGTTGTTCTCCAGTGCCGATTACCGCTGCGACTGCACGGTTATGTGCTCCCTGTAGCTGAAACATGCAAGTTAATGGCACTCAGATCACAGCCCAGCTCTCTTTGCAGCACACAAGGGCTCTGTGTGAGTAATGGCGTATAGAGGACAAATGCCTTTATTTGTTTTTAGTCCTTGTCCTTGGAAGGCAGGCTGCCAAATTGTTTCAAGAGTCTACATTCAGCCCAGCCTTCTGAATATAGCAGCTTGGGCAGCACAGAAGACGATTAACCTTCTAGATCCCAGAACCAATGGGTAGGAATTTGGGGTCATTTAGGGCCACATAGCATATCGGTTTTCTCTGCATGTCAGTACTCACCAAGGGTAAATCTGCCTCTGGCTGAAAGGTGACTGAAAAACCTTTGGATGTTATGGCTTTATCAAGATTTGGTTTCCTTGCTTTTGGCATACACTGTAAAATTAAACTGTTTCCTTTATTCTTTAAGCTCAAAGCATTAACATTTTTACACTTCTGTTGAGAGATTTTCACAGTTGAAGGCTTCTGATGGTGCCAGACTTGAGTGAGTTAAGTGTTCCTCTTCAGCACGCCTCCTTGCCAGTGACGCAGGGTCCCCTCTTCTATGCCGCTGTCCTGATTCTGCCCGCATCCACCGACGCTGAGAGATGGCCCATTTGTTCCCAAGCCATTTCCACACGCTTAGCTCCTGCTTGGCTGCACCATTGGCACGTGCGTCTCCGCAACTAAGTAAAGCAGTGGAGGATGTCAGGAGTGGCTGAGCGCCTGATCCTCTCCCACCTCAGACATTGTGATCACAGTACCTTGAGTTACTTCTCTTAGGCTCATGAATATGTTGACAGAGCAGATAGACAGGTTGAGTGTCTTATTCCCAAAAGGGAAACATCTTTTACTTTGTCAAGTTCACAGTTAACTAAAGTTGTGCTGTTCTGCTAAAAGGGACTGTAGGTACCCCAGGCTTTGTAAGTCATGTCACAGTAGTAGGTTGTAAATTGCCATTTACACATTATGTGACCATTACTGAAGGATGGGAAGAGTGTGGTAGTCTTACCCCCCCCCCCTGTGTGTTTGTCTCTTCCAGAGAGAGATGAAGGAACAGCTGGCTAGCCTGCAGGACAGTGAACATGGCCACACCGAGGCATTGCAGCTGCTGCAGAGACAGCTCACTGAGACTAAGGTACATCCATGTTACGGATTCCCATTTGGATGCTAATCAAGTTATTATTTTTTTTTAATAAATAAACAATATTTGAACTACAAGATTCCTATTACCTACACAGTGACAATTCTTTTGGAATTCTTTTGACCAGAGACAAGTCTGTAGAAATCATGGATAGAAGTCCATGTCAACATCCTAACCAGCAAATTGGTTGATATTGACAGTGTGTTATAATAAACAAAGGGGACACTGCCAGGAATCTGCCTTTTTTTTGTTTATTTCCCTCCACTTCTTCTTTGTGCTGTCTCTTGAAGATAGGTTAGGTCTCTAAAAAGTGTAGGCACTGTTTGTCATCTGGTGGTTTACACCCACCAGCCTAGTGATTACACACTGCTTCTGGCTGTAGTGGGCAAGTCTATTTTTATTTGCCACTTTACTAGATATGTTGAGTTTTATTTACTGCTGCATCGAGTGTGTCTTTGTATTTGCCATCGCGCAAGTTATGTTTGTTTCTGTTTATGTTTCTGTTCCTCTTCCTTTTTCTTATGACTGGTTTTGCCCTCTGACCTACAAAAGAATTTTTCTGATTTTGCATCTCTCTCCATTGATGTAGCTTTTTCTTTTTTTTATTGTAGTAGGCATATTTTTGTACTTTTTTTTTTTTTTTAAACCGTTGCTTTTCATTTGTTTGAAATTGTGATTTTGCTAAATTGTCACACCTGAGAAACCACATTCATACAAAAGGTTTAGAGGCTGGGAGTGGCTTGCATTAGTGGTTAAATGTAATGTCTCTAATAAGCCTGTTAGTCTTTACTTGTCTTGACTCATGTTACCGTCACTACCAATTGTCTCCAAATTAGCACGTTCTATTGTGTATTAGCTGCACTTAGTAACAAACAAATTTGAACCATGCCTGCTACTTGGAACCTGCAGATTGGCGGTAATGGTGCAGTAATGGTTCTTGAGTGCTGATGTGGAGATGCAGCCTGTGGGATCTTGAACGTCTACTTCAGTGGACCACTGCAGGTCTCTCTTGCATTTGAGTGAGGGAAAAAAAGACCTCTACCCCTTGTCCAAGCTAGAACAAAATAAAAGGGATCTAACCCTGTCATTGTGTGAGTGAGTGAGAGACCTTGGACACCATTTCTTGCCACTCAAGGGGAAGTGCACTTTAATTGTTGCCTACATGACCGCATACAGGCCGGTCAGAGAGGTACAGAGGATGATTTATTGGATGTTTGGTGCCAGGTGTCTACTCTGCAGCTTCAGATCTCAGAATTGGCGTGACCACGTTTCCATCTACAATTGCAAATTCTATGCCCTCCAATTGGCTGGCATCATGGCCTACATGTCTGGGGTTTGGCTCTGGACGACCGCATCCGTACACTGAGCAATGAGTTATTGATAATAGATTCTGAGTTTAATTTACATTTATTTAATTAGTATGTGGTTTTTGCCAAAGAAAAATGCGGTTTAGAGTCTATAAAGTACTCCAAGTATAAGCATTAAGAACAACAGCTTAATTTGTGGCTAAGGAGCTATGCTGAGAGTTATAACCTTTTTATTTTTTGCTCTAAAGGCATTCTTCATGTTACCAATTAAAATGAAAGGTTTCCAAGTAAGCCACTGTGAGCAAGATCTCCTTTTGTTCTCCCATTCCTACGTGTTCTTGTTGTTGTGGTTGACATGATTATTCCTTTGATGCCCTTGAGAGGATTAATGCTTTGCACATCCTCTAGTTTCTCATCTCTCTCCATCATACTCCACGCTCCTCATTTCTGCACTTGAGCTTTTGTCTCCTGTCTCATCAGTGATGCTTTTCTTTGTGTGACGGGAGTTATTTCTCTGCCTCTTATGTACCACTTGTCCCCACCGCACGATTTCAGCCGCTGATCGATTTGCCCTCCATGTCTACATTGGTGCCACTAAAACACTCCCTATCCTGGGGAATTTGCCAAACCACAGTCTTCATACTCTGCCTGTATTCTAGACCAGCCAGTAACCCAATATGCACTGTCTCTGGGGTGTCAGGACCCTTTTGTCCAGTTCCCAATCAACTCTGTAGCCCAGCCTGTCTTACCTTTTACTTTACCTTCAATGCTTTGCATGCAACAGTGGGGTAATTTTATGTTTAATAAATGTGTTCAAATAGTATAGTTGCATTAGCCACCCGCTAACTTCCCAGTCTTAAAGCAAAAAATTACCGAGGTTTAGCATGTATGCCTGCATGTATCCCCCCCCCCCCCCCCCCGTGATGGATTCTCTTGTTCAACTGTTTCCTTTGCAAGAAACTTCTCTGTCGGTGTGTGGTTTACGTGCCTCAATCGGTGGCCTTTCCAGTCTGCCACTACTAAACCAGACAAATTCTTTTTACCTCATCTTGTTGACCTCACAATGATTAAACTGCAAGATTTCATTTGTTCATGAAATAGAGCACGCTGTATGTAAAAGAAGTGTATCATCACTCCCTTGTTGTAATTTGAGATTTGCCATCAAGCAGAGTAAATGGTTGGTATGGAAGCCATAGGAGCTTGATGATAATTGATGTTTCAGTTTTTTCTTTCTATTTTTTACCAAGACGCTTTTACAGAGGTTATCCTTGTTTTGCCAGAGTAAATAAGAGGCCAGTTGTTAACTTCTGTGTTGAGGTTCTAGTATCCTCCAGGCACATTTCACACTAAGCACTCTGCTGGCAACAGCATTTTTTTTTCATGTTGCGGACAAGTGAATTGACACGTTGTCCTCAGTGTGAAATCGTGTCCCCCCCTTCTCACACCAACGCAGTCTTCGGCCAAGAGCCTGCGTGCGACTATGGGAGAGGCCTTTGAGAAGCTGCACCGCTTCCTGCGAGAACGGCAGAAGAGCATGCTGGAGGAGCTGGAGGCAGACACGGCACGCACGCTGGCCGACATCGAGCACAAGATCCAGCGCTACAGCCAGCAGCTGCGTGACGTCAAAGAGGGCATCCAGATCCTACAGGAGCGCCTCAGCGAAACAGGCCGTCACGAGTTCCTGGAGGGTGTAGCGCTCACATCTGAGAGGTGTGTGTGCCTACACGTGTGTGTAAATACATTAGTGTTTTTAACAATTTGCCAAATTGCTCTGTTAGCCAGTTGGAACCCTTTCCATCTTTTTATTGCTGCCAGAGAGGTGTGTATGCTGTCAAAGGCAAATAAGGAAACATCTGCTTTATGGTGAAGTCAAAGCCATAAGTCCAAGTTGCCTTGAAGGACAATGACACGCTTTGTATGCACGTGTGTCTCTTCCTCTGCCTCCAGAATAAAAGGCAAGATCCATGAAACGAACTTGACGTATGAAGACTTTCCGACATCCAAGTATATGGGACCCTTGCAGTATACAATATGGAAAAGCCTCTTCCAGGACATTTCTCCAGGTACTGCATCACTCTGTTCAATCTTTACAAACCCCTTTCAGCGTACAGGAATCACGGCATACGTGCGTCTCACTGACGCAGAAAGACGCGTGTTTTTGTACCGATAAAAAATATTTAATTGTGCTTAACTATGCTTTTACCGCTATGTTGGTAGAACGGAGTCATATTAGATCCCAGTTTATCCGAAAGGCATATGAATTAGCGTAGAAGGGCACATCGATGAAGGGTAAATAAATCTAATAGAGAGATTTATTAATGAAGTGAGGCCATCATTTCTGTAGTGCAGGAGCTGGGGTAAAATTATTCACAATAATGCTGCAATGAGTATTTCATGTGTAATTTTTTTTCAATTTGCGATTAAGTGGGGGATTTTATTTAGCCTGCCTTGAGTTCTCTCTTGAAACAATTAATACTGATGGGTGTTTTTGCTCTTGTTTCATTAAACTTTTATCTTTGCCTGTGCAAAATATATCTGTATATACAGAGGTATGAGTGTGTCAAGGAAGGTGGTGTCATACCTACCATGTTGGCAGTGAGTGCCCAGGAGCCAGTCATTCGACTCTGATAAAGCACGTCTTTGAAATATTTAGTGGTTGCCCGAAACGGAGACTGCGGTGATATTGAAAGGGGTCCAGAAACCTGTGTGTCCTGTTCGCCGCATGTTTATAAATAGTGCCCTTCACAGGGGAGGAGGGAGTTGTGTGTCCTTTTCCAGCCTTCGGCTTGTGCCGCATGTGTGCAGTGGAGGAGTACAAATTTGAAGCAAGTCCGTGTCATGAAGTGTTGGCTGAGGCTGGTGCCATTGTATTACGAATCTCCCGTTAGTTTGGCTTGGTGTGTAAATTCTTCACATTTGCTGGACATTGTAAGGGAACTCAGATACTGCAGTGCAGGTGCATATCCACAGTGACCCATTAGCAAATTTGGTTCTTTGCAGATCTTCAGAAATGGCTGGGTCTGGCCTGTATGAAGTTTGATCAAAAGATACTACTTCCTTTTCAGAAGTTGGGGGGGGGGGGGTATTTTTGACACATTATACAACCTTTGTATAATGTATATTTGTTCTTATGCACCCCTGACTCATTTATTCATTTAATGGGCACTACAGTGAGTAGTGCTGCTTCTCATTGCCTGATCTGCTTGAGCATAGGCTCAGACCCTTCTTTATCTCTATGCAGGTTCTCCTTGTATCTGCGTAGGTTTCCTTCAGGTGTTTGTTTCCTCCCACAGTCCAAAGATGGGTGTTTCAGGCACACTGGTCAATTTGAATTTCTGTTTGTGACCACCCTGTGATGGCCTGGCTTCACATCCAGGGTGTTAATAACTTAAGGGGTCACTGTACTTGAATTTGGTTTCTAAGTTGCTCTCAGCAAGATAACAGCCAGTAGTTGTGGTGTGTGTGTGTGTATAAACACACCATATACCCATTCTCCTCCTTTGTAGTCATTTATTAGTGTTTCAGTACTGTTTTCTGTTGGACTGCTGCTTTGATCAGCCTGATGCTGAGTCTGTCTTGCTGTCCCCATTTTATTCCAGACCCACACCACTTCTTTTCCAAGAGACCCTTGGCAGCAGCTGCTTTACCCGCTTTGTCCTCCCTGCTGTTCATTTATTTATTTATTTATATTTCTTTCACACTAGTTGCCATAGAGACCCTCATAGTTCCCAAAGTGCAGAGGGAGTATTTGTACTGGACGCAGGGCAGGAGCGAGGCAGGCGACTGGTGATGGATGGGCTTTCGGCGAGGCACTCTGTCAGCAATGTTGGAACTGCCCACACTCACACCCCCTACCTGGCAGCCTACTGTTTCTATTTTTTTCTAAGGGTTCTCAAAATGCTTACCTCACTGCACCAAGGTGGCTTTGCCCTAAAAGAGGTCCAGGTACTGTCTATGGGTTTTTTTTTTTTTTATATATATATATATATATATATATATATATATATAAAAAGTGATGGGCATTGACGTGTTCAAAAGGGCCAGGTAGTGACCTTGGTTGATTTAGAATTTTTTTGTTGCAATGAATCTGTATAATTTTAAGCAATTTGCACTCCTAGGCAATTTTCAAAAACCACTGGGCTGTATTATAACTGCTCAGCTGGTTTGAGTCCGGTAGGTTAATTCATGGTAGATTAGCCTGTAATGCTGCCTGTACAATTGAAACTCATGCTGTCAATAGTGGGAGTTCTGTTGGGGAATGCTTTTAAAAAAATAATAAAATAGGAGCATGCTGTCCTTACTGTGTTGTTGATAACAAAAGATAACAACTGTGGAAGAGTGTGGAGGGAGGGAGGGAGAGAGAGAGAGTGTGGGTGGGCAGGGAGGGAGACACATTCTGATTTTAATGTCACAGTGACACCGAAGGACGGGCATTAAAAGAAAATGTTGACACATGTGATTGTGACTGGCTGTGGGGCAGCTGCATCAGCACATCGGTGCTGTACTATGGAACGCTGTATGTAGTCTCTAAGTTAAGCTGCTCAGGCTTTTAACAGAATGACTTCTAGCATGGTGCCAAATGGAAAAATCAGTGGGACATCTCTTACAAACTGTTTGAGGAGTCTTTTATAAGGTCGCTAACTACAAAGAATGTGATTTTATTTGTCTGTCCATCAAAATAGCTTCTCTTTATATCACAGGTTAAAGAAAAATGGTGTTGTCCTCATGCCTGTGGCTATACTACTTGCGCTCATTGTTTTGTTCCCAAACAGTACCAGCTGCCCTGACCCTCGACCCCATCACAGCCCACCAGCGACTTATCCTGTCAGATGACTGTACCATTGTTGCTTACGGCAACCTGCATCCCCAGCCACTCCAGGACTCCCCCCGACGCTTTGACGTGGAGGTGTCCGTCCTGGGGGCAGAAGGATTTGGCTCAGGAGTCCACTACTGGGAGGTGATGGTATCAGAGAAGACCCAGTGGATGATTGGGGTGGCTAGTGAGACGGTCAGCCGCAAAGGCAGCATCCAGATCCAGCCTAGCCGCGGCTTCTATTGCATCGTCATGCACGATGGCAACCAGTATAGCGCCTGCACCGAGCCTTGGACCCGCCTCAATGTCAAAAATAAGCTGGAGAAAGTGGGCGTCTACCTGGACTACCCCAAAGGTCTGCTTGTCTTCTACAACGCCGATGACATGTCCTGGCTCTACACTTATCGGGAGAAGTTCCATGCCAAGCTCTACCCGTACTTCAGTCCCGGCCAGAGCCATGCCAACGGCAAAAATGTGCAACCCCTGAGGATCAATACAGTTCGCCTATAGGAGTGTGAGTCTTGGATGAGCCACAGCTCTAAAACGGAATCCATAACTTAGCCTGAAAACAGTTATGACGCAGGAGTCTAGAACCCACTCACACATAAAATCAGTCATTAAAGAAGCAATGATACCTTAATGCAAATTTTATTAATTTATTTTTGCTCTATGCTGTCTGGTGTACAGTGCAGCCGAAAGGTTTGCAACAGCAAATCTGTCCTGGTTAAATTTGTGGGTTTTGCTGAGGTGATCAAAGCAAGCGCTACGTTACAGACTGTAGGTAATACAGCAACTGGGGTAAGGTGGGACTGGGGTTCTAGAATCCTCTGCATATATGTAGACAACAGCAAGTCCTCTCCCTCTGCTAATATCATTACAGGGCTGTAAGCTGACTGTCGCTTGTCACCCCCTCATCTTTCCTCCTACATTGACGTCCAGCTAGTTCCCGTTAGAGCTTGAACCTGAGAGGGGTCCAACCTTACCTCTGCTGTCAGATGCTGCAGACCCATTTCCCTATTCTTTCTGTACATTGGATTTGTTGGCCATGGAAAACACAGTGAGTAAAAATGCAGTGGAAGCAAGGAGAAATACCCCTGTAGCTAAGGCTGCATTAAGCGCAGAGACAGTTCCCCATCTGTCCTCATTATCCTATTTGCGTGACTTCAATGCAGTGATTTCTTTACAGGTATAGATCAGTGTTCCACAGCTCTGGTTGGAGTTGCTGTTCAATATTTCCATACAAAAGACTCAACTTCCCCATGATCACAGCACATTGGCTTTTGTTTTTACTAGTAACACACAGGCTAGAAGATTTTTACCAGATTAATTCATATCACTGCATCCTTAAGGTTTTATGTCCAGCTGTCTGAAGATCATGGTAAAATCCCTGTTCATTTCTCCAACCTGTGTGGCTTATGAGGTAGAATCTGATATTTTAATGGTTCATATTGTTGCTCTGAAGAAATGTTATAAGCAAATATCAGAATTTTTTTTGTTTATAAAGGTACTTTTTCCATTCAGCTTAAATACCTGCGAGATCAATTACATAACCAAATTTGCAGATTAATCCAAGGGATGAATTTCCACACAGGGATGGTGACATATAACAATTTGGAAGTGATGCCCTTTATGGGGCTAAGCTAATTTTGTGGTCCTGTATTTTCCCAAGTGCTTTCTTAATGTTAAGTTGCCAACCAAAGATTTTTTTTTTTTTTTTTGTATTTTTGGTCCATTTGTTTTTCCACTCTGTTCATGAAGCCTGGACCTTGCAAAAAATATTTATGAGGTTCTTCACTTCTGGTTTTTCCTGTCCTCTGTCAGTTGCTGATAAGGAACTCCCTGGACAAGCTGTGCTGAAAGATACTTTCAAATTGCTAGGTTTTTATTCAGTAGGATTGTTCAGCAGTGATCTTCATAGTCTTAAACTTGGAAATTTGGGGGAATATGAACTCATCAGAGGACCAAGAATCACAAGGACATTATTTGATGCCCTAAATATAACTAGTGGAGGGGCAGTTGTGAGTAGGTTGGTTGTCACCCCACAGACTGAATGGATCTGATGTCTGTATTTTATTTATCACCCCCCCCCCTTACCCCCCCACCTACCATAGCACTTGATCAGAGGTGACCAAATAGATGATGTCGTTTCTTGGGTCTTGTTGTTTCTGAATATCATGTTTTCTTGTCCTAAAAAGGTTGGAATATTGCCCTGCTGTTACGGATGTTCTGATCGCCACTTCATGTGGACTGGTTTGATGCTAATCAGGTTACTATGACGCTCGAATGGGGTGTTGGGTAGTGGTGGTGGTGAAAATGATGATGATTCTGTCTATTAAGGCCAACTTCTGTGGACATACTGTATCATTCTGTAAACATACTTTGATGTGATATTGCAGCTAGAGGTCTATGAGGAACTTGTTGATGTACAATAAAAAAAAACGATAGTCTTTGTTGTCACGTCTTTCTTTCTGGGGGGTACCTCCACTGAGGGTTCATTTACACTGGATACAAAGTAAATAGCAGAAGTGTTTGTTTTGTGTTGCGTGAGGTGATGATTTACCTGCTTGCAGAGTTGTACAGTAACAGATTTGTGATATTTCTGTGCTTAAGGGAGAGCGAGAGTGTGAAATAACAAATAACTCTGCTCAGTTACTGTGATCTCCACAGCCTCCTCTTCAACGTGTCGTTCTCCCTTTTACATGCAGGGCAATACTGTGTTCCGCTTGTGCATCTGGTTCCACGGGGTTCAGTAAAAGATGCTCAGTGAAAAGCTGCGTATAGGAAGCCCGTTGAGTTAAAGTGTTATTTTATGTAAGATTAAACATTTGAAGTGATAGAAATTCTTATGAGACTGCAAACATGAAACTGGTAACAAGGATGGGACCATTTCATTAGCTTTGTGATGTTTGTTAGCATCTCTTTCAGTTTGCTGGTTATGTTGTGTAACAGTACCATAGATAACTGCAATAAATAAATGTATGAAAACATTTTTATTTACACCACATTAACATTTTAACTGAGTTAAAATTACAAAATGCATTGTTCACAAATTGTACCTATAATGGTGCCGCATTTTTCGCCTTGTTACTTGCCAGGTTCTTCTTGGGAACACCAGAGCTGACCTGGAAACATGTTTGGGTGGTAAACAGAAATGTTTGGGTAGCTTCTGTAAAAGCCAACAATTCAGTTCAGTGCTACATAGCTCTGTTCAAATATGTTTTTCTGCTAACTTTCTCTGCTTTGCAGAATAATAGATGGGCGATGCAAGTTCTGGAAAATAAGTGGCAGGGGTCTTATTGTCTAAGGGAGGAAACCCAGATCCAAACAGCATGAGTGCTGAAGCAGCAGGGACATGCGTCATGCTGAAGTACATAAAATAAAATAAATATTTACTCCTTTAACTACATTTTTTATTTTTAATGGAAGCCACAGGTAAGGTTCTCTTATTTTCATTTTTTTTTTTTTTTTAACTATTTTGCAGTCCTCAATCCTTCCTCCCTTGTTGAAGTTGTTTCAACTGCTGTTTACTCTACAGGTCACACTGAGCTCCATGACATCCTGACCATTTTTTTGAGGTCCATTTTGGATAGCTTGGAGGTGCCATAAAGTTCAGGAAAAGGTGACAGTCCATGTCCTCCCTTGAAGAGCTTTGCGTAATACTACAGTCTTAGCTTTGAGAAGGCATATATGCCCTCATAGCCGATACTGCCACATTTCCAGGTCATTGGGTTTACACTTAGTTGGATCAATGAGCCTAAATTGTACTGATCGGTGCTCATTAAGTCCAATGGAGGTCAAAGGTTACGCAGGTTATCACACTGATCTGGTTTGAGTTTTGTTTTGGATCAGCTCATCATTTCAAGTGCATCAAGCTTAAGCCTCACCAACAGGATCTCTAGAGAAAAGCCTCATAAAATATGGATACAGCTCCAGCATGAGGGCAAAGAGTGCACTGCTAGTCTTTGCTTGCCCTGAACTTGCAGCGAGGTTTGCAGCATTTTCTATTATTCACGCCGAGTTGACGCACCAACTACTGAATTTGTCTTGCATCATCCACACACTGCCTCCGGAAAGGAACTTTTCATTTATTTGCCGTCTACATTTGGTTCGTTTTTTGTAATAATATTTGGTAACACCTGGGCAGTGCGGCCAGTAGCCTGCTGAGCAGAGGACATGTCAGTTTACCCCCAAGTACTTAAACCAAGTTTTGGGAAATCTGAACACCTGACTGTTTGATGAACACTGCGGCATACGGTGTGTCTGCATTTTGACTTTTTAAACATCTCTATAGTTTCATGCTTAGTGAACAATCTTGGCCTAAGCAGCTTTCAATTTTTCCTATTTGTCTTGCAGGATGTTGCATTGGAGTAATTCAGGTAAAGCACCTAACTTGGTGAAAAGCAGCCTGCAGGTCGACATCATTCACCGCTGCGCAGCCTAGACTTATGCTTTCATCCTATATGTGTCACCATTTATCTTTTTCTCTAGCGATTTCTGCTAGAACAGGGAAATAAAAGAATGTGTGGATCCTTCATCCACTCTAAGTCTATCCATTTGAATGATGACACAACTCAGAAAGAATTAGATTGTCCCACTGAATAGAGCTCAGTTCAGAAGAAGTTACTGAAGCCTGTAGAATGTGAGCTGAACCCAGGAGGTATTGGTCCACAGTATCTGATTTTTTTTTTTTTTTTTTGGTCTCACTCTCAGGATCCAACATAACATCTATTAAACTCTTATGGCTGTTTAGCTAGCACTTTTATCTAAAGCAATTTGCAATGTTTTACAAATAAACACAGCTGCGATTTTACTGGGAAATACCCTACTGGGTACTACAGCAGTAATGGCACCTAACCCAACATCGAGGTCCTTAAGCTCGCTGTACTGCTTGCTGCCTCTCGTTCAGCCAGAGTTACATAAACAAAGCAGAATAAAGGCTTCTTAAGGGTTTTTCATGTAGGTTCACCTGTAAGGACCGGTGGATCTTCCCTCCGCATTTATACCTGTCCCTTGGTGGTTCTAATGGATGGTTGGTAAAGGTGAGGTATGCAAATACAAAAGCTATTTTTGACGTGTTACAATTTCAGAAGCCACCGTACAGCAGGATGCCATCTTTTCTCAGCCTCACACTTTTCCATTTTTAATTCTTAATGGTTTCTGATGTTATGGTTGGCCTTGGTTCTTGCCCTCCTCTTTTGGGTTCACTCTTCATCCCTCTTCAGGTTTCAAATCATTTGAATCAGCTTGGAAAAACACCTCAGATGTTCTTTACTTATAACCCCCTATATCTTTTAGTAAATATACACGGGACTTCAGACACTTGAAGGCAAAAACATTCTCATTTTCTTTTTCTCTTCTTTACGTGCTTCAAATCTGTAGGAAATAATTCATGCAGTCATATGAGCTTCACCTGAGATGTACTGAAATATTTCTCCACAGCCTGATCTGACATGACCCGTGTGAAACAATTGTTGTTTTTAAATTTGTCATTTTGGCATGGCTCACCTTTTTTCAGCCATTTATTCTGTGGAAGAATAGTTTCTAAAGCTGCGCCCTGTTCTGTCTTTAGCTTTAGGGCAGGTCCCTGTGCTGTAAGAGAATCTGCCCATACAGGATTTAGCACCATGCTACAGAAGGTATTTGTGGCCCAGCGCTTGGCCTCCAGCTTTGGAAAGGTTGTGAAGAAACAGGTTAGTGAGCACACTGAGTGTTAAGTTCCCCTTAAAAAAAGGCTTCTAAGCATCTAGTTTAAGTTGAATTTTTTTCTCCGCCTGTTCCGCAAGTAGCGTTCAGTAGTTCAACAGGGACCTCTGCTGTCGAAATGAACTGATCTGTAGATACGCTGTGTCTGTTATTACTGTAGAATTATAGTGTTTAATGCCCTTGAACTTCAAAGAAAGTTTTTTTTTTCCCTTTCCTAAAACATACGGCGCAGGGTAGCGCGCTGGACTCGACTGTAATTCCTGTTAGAACACGACAAGGCTCCCCACCCCTCCCTGCCATTAATGCCGCAAACATTTCACCGCCGACAGCAAGAGCCACATAGGAGTATGAAAGGAAATGTGGTTCCTCAGAGAGGAGATGAAGCTCCGCTCTTTTGTTGTAGAGATAATGACAGACGGAGCAGCTGTGTCATCGCTGTTATTGAAAGCCGGTCTACTGTTTCCGCCACAAACTCGCTGTATTGGCCCCCTTCCTCCGTCCATGATGTCCTCGTTCTTATTTTCCATCCTTTTTTGTACTTGTAGACGTAGGCAGTAAAACACACTCTTAGCCGGTGTGTGAAACAAACTGAGACCTAGAAAGTCCTAAAAAGTTTGACCTTCCTTCTATTAATTGGAGATGCAGTCAGAGTTTATTCGTGTTCTCTGACGTGACAATAAGATGCTTAAAGCCTTCTCTCCAGGTTTAGTAAAGGTGGCAGTGAAACCCATTACGTCTCATTTTTCTTTTTGCCTGTAACGTTGACAGGAAGCCCCCTGTCCCCTGTCTCTCCCAGGAGTTTTATCTCATTCTCAGCAATTCTCTCACTATAAGTAGACAGCAGGTACCTCAAGACCCATTCAACCAGTCCCTCCACACTCCAGATCAATAGAGTGTTTACGCTCATGGCTGGAGGTAAAAAATAGAGTGTGATGCCGCACACAAGTCCTGTTATCACCCGTCCTTCAAGGCAGGAAATGTACTGCCCCCTCAATTCACCTTGCCTCCCACTGAAGTGCCCTGCATGTGGCTTGTTGGGGGTCATAAGGTGGGGGCCAAACGCAGCGTGTGGGCAGCGTGAATCCAGCGCTAATGCTACCTGTCGAAAGACAGTGCATTTGGAGCAGCTGCACGGTGATGCTCCCTGGCGTGGGTGGGTGAAGAGGCTGCTGCTGTCGTCAGGGGATCCACGGTCTGTGGATAGGAGGGGGTGGCAGACTTCATGTCCATGGCAACCATACCCATGCGGTGCCTCCTCAGCGCTCGCAGCTTGCGCCTGGCGGAAAACCACTAACGTGACCACAACTGTGCCGGGGGATGTGTGCAGCATGGCCGGTTGAGGTTTCTGTTTGCAAGCACGTGGACTTGTCCCAGTTTTGAGCCCTGGTAGGCATGGGGGAGAGTGAGGCAGTCCTTTCCTGAGGCCTCTTAGAACCAGGCCCATGGCTACTAAGAGAGCCATGGAGAAGAGTGTCACGGACGGATCCCTAACTGCAGGCAGGGTCATAGTGGAGAGTTTTGGGAGGCAGGCAGAGAGGGAGCCAGACGCGAGCAAACATGCCTCCATACACTGAGCCTCTGGGCCCCAGTGAGGACCACTGCACAGGCTGCAGACCACCCAGATCAGCAGGCAGCACAGGAACCCTGAGATGTGCAATAAAGACTCCCTGTGCTTTTCCTCGTCCCTGCACGCTGTGTCCACCTCACTGCCCCACCCTGCGCACTCCCCACAGTCCAAGTCCTGATGATCATCGGTACAGATGTCTCTCTGCAGTCTGTCCATGTCCCCACAGTGTCCCCATCTTCTTCTGGCTTCGTTTCGCTCTTCTGGTCCCACGCAGCCTGTTTCTATTCCGCCCGCCAAAGGCCACTGCAACCTGCAAGCGGTTTCCACGGCGATGAACGGGACCATCAGCAGCAGTACCTCACCGTAGGTGTGACCGAGAAAGAGCAGGAAACGCAGGGCAATGGTATCACCGGACAAGGTGAGCGGGAGCAGCCAGGAGCCAACCAGCCAGAGGAGAGCCAGGAATGCTGGAGCAGAAACAGGAAGTGGAGCTGAGGTTCACCATTGGCATGTTGGGAAATGTAGTGTGGGAAGATGAGGACGACGAAGGGGAGAGCGAGGGGTGGTGGGCAGCTCACCTGTTACTGCGAGGTCGGTGAACAGCAGCAGGCAGTTGCAGCAAAGGCTGACTGAGCTGGAAGACCCCTTGACAGCAGGCAGGAACAGGAGACTACAGGCCACCTTGCACAGTCCCAGGGCCACTGCTGTTTCCAGCACGTCATCCATCACTGATACAAAAGGAGAGAACGTGAAAGGGGACGGCTTTATCACCCTGCCATATTGCCACCACTATTAGTGCCATGTTGATTTTCTGTCACTTTATATCCATCTATCAAGGCAGCTTCTTTCTTTGTCTCTCCCTCTCGTTCTCGCTCTTTCCCTCACTCAGTCACTCACTCTTTCAGTTTTCTTGCAGTTTGTTATAAATCCCACAGCTGTTCTATTCACTGTAAGACTTGCTTTTTCTCACAGTTTCAGCAGCATATAATTATCCCTAAATCTGAAACTTGTAATGCAGCTTGAGAGGTTTCCTTCCTTATACTGGGTTCCAGGTGTCTGTACGTTCAAACACTGCAGCAGCAAAAAAAAAAGGCCACACGTGGCTCCCCTGTCCTAAGCATGGGCTTAGCTTTTTTTTTTTTTCAGCAAATATATATCTGTATCGTCTTTAGTAAATAATTTTATGTGGGTGGATGCAGGGACGCCTCAGAATTCTGAGACATGAGTTTAAATTTTGCAAATTTTTGGGTGGGCACAATTTCTGTATGAAACCCAGACAGGAAAACGATGATCTCCAAACTGAAACCTTTGCAAGATAAATGCAAGGAAGATGGGCCACAATTTTCTGATAATTTCTTATCACAATTCCAAATTCTGTTTGCATAAATTCATCATCAGACACCGTCTATCCAATGCAGGACTGTAGTGGTCAGAGACCATTGTGGAGGCCTAAGGAATGAGGCAGAACACATGGATGGCATGCCAATTCACTTCCAAAAACATGCACACCTAAACTGCAGGCAATTTGGAGTCACCAATTCACCAGAAAAGCATATCTTTGGACTCTGGAAGGAAACCAGAACCCACACAAACAACCAGAGGCCATGCAAGCTCCTCTCAGCCTGAGCAGTCAAAGAGTCAAAAGAGTTTATTTGTCAAGCACATGGTCAACAGACTCTTGAAGACACCGCCTAGTTGTTTAAAATAGCAGTTAATGCAAAAAAGCAGTCTTAAGGAACCTCTAGTGCATGCGGTTTTGTTATCTTACACTGCATTGTGCAAGATATCCCTTTCCATCTGGGGAAGAACTAAAAGTTGCTCAATTGTATTTACACCATACAAAATTTTCATGTAGTTTACCTCACTGAAAAGGTACAAGAAGTGAAGTTTCCCACTTTCCAGCTTCACGTAACTTATTTTAACAGCAGCAACTGTTTCACGTGTGAATATGGCATCAACTCGGAGCAACGTTCAAATAGATCTGAATGATTTACACTTAATATAAGCTTATTTTTATTTGAACTCACTGTCACAGAAAGGTATTTTGTATGCAGTTTTAATGGGGTTCAAAACAGGTGCTTTGCTGGTATCGCATGCGTTCCTTAATATGCACTCCTCTGTCTTTGTAAACTTATTTATGCAGGGCGTGATGATTCTTAATGTCCTGGTGCTGACAACTGTGAAATGTGGGTCTGGTTGTACAGATACTTTTAAACTTAGTCAAGTAATAGGTGTTACAAAAGGTGTGACTAGTTGTTTTGCTTTTACTCATTTTAATGCGGATTAACAGTCATAAATTTCAGGTTAGGTGCAGGGATGCAAAATTAACCATCTTGTGTTTTGGCCATTGATTTTCCAGGTTATGAGGCTAATGTGCACCTCCCAGATGTACAGAATTCCTCACACAGAAAGCGTTGTCTTGTTTGTTAGAACAACCGCGTCTCCCAAGCAAACAATTTGAACAGAGCAAGGTCACCAAACAGGATCAGACATTTAAAGTCATTTAACCGTTTCTGTTCGGCCACTGCATAATTTGCTGTACGTGTGCACCGAGCTTCTCTAAACCAAAAAAAAAAAAAAAAAAACTAAATTTTAACCAAATATTTGATGAATTATGCCACCTTGGCACGACATCCCGATTGTTCTCTCCTTATCGTAACGCCCCGAGCTTTCGAGAAGGACTCCTTGCCAATGCGACCGACCACCTTGTGCATGCAGTAAACTACGGAGCGTGGCTGAATAGTTCACACACGCCACTGTTGATTTTTCCAAGTATGCCATCGATTTTTATGAACGCGACCCCTACAAAAGACACAAAATTGTGTTCCGATTTCAAGCCGGAATTAGAACGCGGTCGGCATTTCCATTAGGCCGAATTAAAGAGCTCAACAGGACCTAAATGCCGCCGTACAGATTGGGCGCCCAAAACCAAGATTGCTGTACGTTGCATAAGAGTTGTGTATATTTACACATCGAAGTTGATTCTGCATAACATAAGTTAAAATCTTTAAATATTTGCACACACCTTGAAATCACTTTAGTCAATGAGGTGAAGGAAGCACTGTAGTCCAAATGTGAATGTTGTGCGGACTGCTGTGTTGCAGATTTTTTTTTTTCTTTTCTTTTTTGATATTTACTACATAGCTATCCGGAAACTCATTTTGTAAAATTCCACATCCTGTCATTTTAAATTGTTTTCTTGTTTTTTAAATCTGCAGCTGTTCTTTCTTTCAGGTTGACCGATTCGCGGTTTTGGCTGCTCAGTTTGTGAACCCGCCGTATGAAAATTATGAACATTTAAGTGGGGTGTGGACAAAAGGCCCGGTTTAACATAAAATTACTTTCTGAACCGGACACCGACCCGGATTTTACACTTTGACAAACAGACATCCTTAGCCTGGAGCTGGAACCTCTTGCACTGATTGGTGGAACTTAATATTTTTGGTTAACACACAGGCTCCAAAACAGGAGCCATAAGTTATTAGTTCCTATATCCTTGTATCATATTATGTCAAAAAATTACAAACCGATGACTCTGAGACACCGTGTCCTTATTTATTGCGATCCAAAAAGAATAGATGGGGGAGGCTAAATTATTAAACAAAATAAAAGCATGAATGCATTTCCAAAATAATTCCCTACCAAGGTTCGAGGTCAGCATTAAATGCATATAATTTTTTTTTTTTTTTTACATTTATTCTCTTTTCAATGACAGTTACAGCTCCTCAGTGTACATCTGCTGAGCAAAATTAAGTTTTTTGGGGAATACAGGTTGTGTGAAAAGTGTGTTTGTGAAATAATCCACCTTAGATGCCTCAGAGGTAGTTTGTCTGCTTCTTGGACACACCGTGCAAAACTGATCCCTTTGTCTAATGTATTTTAGACACTAAACACCTACTGACAGTCGGAAGCATTTATCAAAAAGACAGAAGTCTTGGTAAAAGTGACAAAATAAAAATAATAAATGAAACTTTTGTACATCGTCTACGTAGCTTTTGAATGCTTAAAGACTGCATACAAATGCACCAAAAAAATATACTAAGAGACTGCTGTGTATTTTAAGGCTGTGCCTTTCAAGGTTGTGCAATGTGCAAAAGTATTTTGCCACCAGTTTATCGATTTGTCTCTTCAGACTCCGGCCGGGTCACTTTCCGGATGTCCGCAGGTTTTCATTTTGTCCTCGGGTACAAACATCGATGCTTATTAACCAAAAAAACACCCTCTGGGGTTTGTATCCGCGTTGTTCCGACTCCTTCTCGACACCATCAAATTTAGCAATTTCCAGTCACAGCTTCTACGGTTGTGTTTTTTCCTGTAGGTACCACACATATTTAAATATACAGATAATAGTTCATATTTATTAATGTTGCTCTATGATCATACTGTACACAAACAGACCAGCCTGGTAAAACATTAGTAAACACTACCAAGGGTCATATCATTGATCCTCCAATAGCAACATCGTGGTTTATTGCTGTAAGATGTGTTCTCTTATTTCATTTACAGCAGATAAAAGGGAGCGCTCTGACTTTTTGTTTAACTTTCATTTCCTTCTAAGTTTAGTACAAAGAGATTTTTCAGTTTGGTTAACGCAGGGTTTAACACTGCAGAAGAGGAGACGGACACACGCTGGGATGCGGTGACTACCAACCGCTCCCCTGCTGCAGAAAACCTCATTTCGACGTAAACGTCGAACAACGTCGGATTTAGGAACTGAGAACGAGTACGAAACCGCGCGTGGTACCGAGCAGCCGCCAAACCGCACGGGGGGTGTGAGCTGTGGTCACGTTGCTTGGAAGACCAAGCAGAGGACTTAGCTGTCGAGAAGGAAGGCGGTGGATCTTCTGTTAGGAGACAAACCCGCAGGAGGTCGTGCCGCTTTTATTCGCTGCTGTTCTTAGAGGTATACCGTCCTTTTCGTTTATCAAAGAACTTGACCTTTTGCGCCGAGAGGCCGAGAATCAGACAAGACGGACGCAAGGACAGAGCATGGAAGACGGCACCTTACCTTCCCATACAGCCAAACCCTCCGCAACCTCAGACTGTTTTGAAACACCCTTCCCGGGCCTTCTCTCCACCGCTCTAGTGGGCGGGACCCTATGCCCTGCCCTCTCCTCACCTGCGATATGTGTGTGTGTGTGTGTGTGTGTGTTCCTGTCTCTGTTTCCTTGGGGCGGTTCCACGTTTGCCTGGGGCACAGCAAAACCAGTCTGGCAGCTCCTCTCTCTAGGACCACTAATCCCAGTCGGTCCGGATGCTGTGCATCACAGCAACCCTGACTTATTCAGGGGAGTTAATTTTTTTAAAACATGTTTTTATTCTAGTCAAAACAGTGTGAAATAGAGTTAATCCATGTGTGGAAATAAGCCTGGACCCGGGTCTTCAGGAGGTTTTCCTGCTTTCTGTGTGGTAACCCGGTGTGACATCCCACCGCTTTACTCCCTGTCCTCCACGAACAACAACGCAAACGCACGATCGTTTTCAAACAGATTTTTTGTGTCATTTCTGTTCGTAGCCAAACGATTTTATTAGCTTAATATTTGTCTATCGCTGCCATCGCCTTTATTTACCGTTCAGGCGTCGGAAGTTTATTCGTGAGAAGAGGAAACCTCGCGTTGGAAGTGCGTGAACCGCAGTCGATCGCTGGGACGCGTACGGCGAACACGCAGGTTGTTAGGTCGAGTCCCGTCCTCGGTTGCCGTTGCGGTGCCCGGCATCAAAAAGGTGTTGCGAAAGGGAAGCGGGTAACCTTAACAGCGAGTCCGCCAACCATAACGCACCGTTCAGTTTTTTTTGTTTTTTTTTTTTGGGGGTTTTAATCGATTTTTTTACAAGTTTTTCTACACAACACTATCCTTTTTTTTTTGGGGGGGGGGGGTTTCCCATGTCATTGTCACCCTTAAACATCAGCGCCGTGTTCGAGATCCGGGAGGCAACGCTGCCGCACAGGTTCACCGTCCACCCATCCCGCCCCAACCTCCCTTTGTCCTCCACCGCTTGGCAGCTCCCTCTTCATGCGCCGTTTACCGCGCTCGTACTGCGTTTTTACGCCGCCGCACGGAATCGCGTCGAGCCGAAGTCGCCATTTCGCCTTCGCTGCCAGCGTCCATTTCTTGTAAATGTCGTTGCCCTTTAACTGCTGGGCTCGAGCCGCCGCCGCCGCCGCCGCGCGGCCGCGTCCCGCGCGTCTCCGGCTCCCAGTGCGGCGCGCGCCCGCGAGGCCCGCCGTTTCCCTGCAGCCCCCAGAAGTGAACGGCAGGCGACCCGGAAGGTCTGGGCTCCGACTGGAGGGAAGCAGAAAGAACATCTTAACCTTTTTTAAATATAAATATTCGTCGCGCAGCCGGGCTCCCAGGTCTGTATGCGCGCTCCGCTTCCCTTTTGTTCCGGATAACTTGGGAAAGGCTTGAGTCGCGTTCGGAAGAGCGGCTATTTTGCGCGTTTGACTGGGCAAAAAGTTGGAAATCGTGTGGGGGGGAAACGAGCGAGGCCAGCGCTGCTCCGGGAGAAGAGCGTCCGTGTGCAAAAAATGCGGGATGTTGAGGCGGCCGAGGGCGCGGCGAGCGCGGCGAAGCGGCGGGACCGCGCCGCAGCTCTGCTAGGCGTGATTCTTGAAGGAAGTCTAGGATTTTTTTTTCTTTCCTCAGCCGGGCTATTCAAACCTGCAATCCTCGGTAAACAATCGTCCGTCCCCGTAACGCCAGTAAACTGCGGGCGAAAACGGCCGGTTCGTAGCGCAGATCCGCTGTGCTTCGCGGGCGGCTGTTTGGCCATAAATTTGGGATCTGCAGAATATGGCGCCCCGTCCTTATAAAAATAAGACAGGCTGCCATTTTTGTTTTCCTTTTGTCTGAAAATTTTAATAAAACTGTCTGAGAATGTGGGAGAGGCGCTGGACACGTCGGGCTTTCTGTCTGAACGCCTTTTCGCCGCCGAGCAGCTTTCTTACTTCTTTAGCAAATAATAAAGTTTCTTATTCGGGACCAAACCCGGGCAGCCTGGTAGAATTAAGGAAAAGTTGGGTAACTTTTCGTTCAGTTATAAAGTGTGTCGTTTTTTATGTCGTTTTGCCGTCTTGGACGATCGTTTTCGTGGGGGACGCTGGGAAAAATGGGAAAATGGCTCAAGTTCATTGTGATTCGCACCTTTTTGGAAATATTTTCCATTGGCGATGTTTATACTTTATATATGTTTATAGCCTGTCTTTTCACACAAAGGAGGAATGGCAGAGACTGGAACCGTAAAGAAAAGGCTTTTCTTTTGGCTCCATTTACGTGAACACTGTTGTTAAAAATACTAACTGTCTGAGACGTTGGTAAGCTTTGCGATGCATATTTCAATAAACGTACTGTCGTATAATATTGTGCAAATACAGTTAAGACTAGAATGCTTGGAGTGTATGGAAGTAGTTCAAATGTGCTCATGTAGGATGCAGAAATTTTGATGGCTAAAAACGGAAAAATGTGCATGAGGTTATTATGGCAGGATTTGATAAGAGCCGCACCTTCGGCAGATGCTTTTACAGTTTTCTGTGTTTATTATAACCTTGTTGTCGTCCACCAGAGACCTCAGCAGGTCTACTTACAGCAATGATGGAAAAGTGCTCAATAAGCAATTTTTCCCCCCCTTCAGAAGAGCAGTAGCGATATTACTGAGTACTGTTTTACATTGTGTGTTTCTTTGCTTTTTTTTTTTTTTAAACCTAAAATTATATTAAGTTCTCCTGTTCAGAAATATGGCGATGAATTACTTAAAGGTTAACAAAGGTATTGGGTTTGCATTTGCGAGAGTGCTTAATGCTTTTGCAGCAGCCGCTGTGCACATCCAGAGTTTGTGTTACATTGGGGGGGGGGGAACAACGAAGCATTAAAAAGTGTTCATTTGGGAAATTTAAGGCACAATTGAGGTTAATGGACAGTGGAGATTTATAGATTCTGAAAGTTTTCAGGTGTACTTGCTGCATAAATGACAAATTGTATGTATGCTGCATTTGACTTGATTTTAGCTCAGGCCAAAGGTAACCATGTCTTAAGTATTTTATATGGAACGTAAATATGCAGTTTAAATGTTTAATCGTGTCTTTGTTTTGTGAGGCATTTTGCTTTTTTTATCCATTAATATCTATATATCATACAGCCAGGGGTTTTTTTAATGTGCTTCATATGTGATCTGTCAGCCCGGGTTCAGAATAACTGTGAAAAGTTTGCGTTCTATAACTCTATATGGTCACAAGAGTCCTGTGTCATTGCAGTGCTGAACAGTTTCTGTCTTGCTTATTGTTAATTTCTTAAAATGGTCTCCTCCGCTGTGTATTTTGGCTGAGCTGTCCACTCACGCTTTGACTAAATGCCTGAATAGCACTGTTCATGCGGTTGTGCCAAAAACAGCAAAATTGATGTCTCTTGGTATCTGAGTTGTCTGAAACTTGCAGTTTTGAGTACTATTTTTAGTCAAAGGGGATCTTTCTTTGAGGGTTTATTTTTCAGTGTTTTGACAATTGATCGCATCAGCTTGGAGTTTCGGTTTTATAAGCGTTCACGTTTGCCACGGTGCTTTGTGGTGCTTGATGCTTTGCTGTGAGGTGGTGGAGCACATTGTTCTCTCTCTCTCTGGAGCAAAGTGTTTGCCTGTGGTTGCAGATGCTGGCCAAGTTTGTTTTGGCATTGATGTGAGTTTGGTAAGATTTTGTGGCCCCAATACAGATTAATCATCTGTTAGGAATTAAAGCTCAGAAGGTTGGCATAAAGTTACAGCTCTCTTTATCTTTCTGCTGAGTGACTGCATTCATGAATTTGTTGCTGTAGTTCAAAGAAAGAGAATGAAATGCGCACAGATGTTTATGAACATTTAATACAATTATTGTAACTTAGTTGATGTAAAGAAGTTGATGTTTCCCTATGAGAAACACTGACCATCAGTATATAGCAATTGAGCAGGGGGGCCAGCTTCTCGAGATATCGTGACGCTTTTTGTGACACAAAATGGTGCAAATCTGGCACTGAAAAAAAGACTCAAGTTTTAGTCCTTTATGCCTCTGTAGTGGGGCTGAGCTATGTCAGAGCCTGGGGGGGGGGGGGGGCTTATTCCTTAAATACAAAAACGGCACAAATTCTGATTTTTACGGCACAGATATAGCACTAACAAAACGTTAGGATTTTTTCGTTCCGTTTTGTATTAGCTCTTGCTTGAAGTGGAAGGACCCGTATTTGAATTCCTACTCCTGCCACAGTCCAGCTAGTGGGGTTCTTGCCTTGAATTAGTGCCGCACAAAGAATCCAACAGCATAAATGGGTAAATAATTGTAAGTCGCTTAGTATACAGTAAAACAGCAAAAGTTGCTGCGAAGGAAAGCATCAGCTAATTGAATACATGATAAACCCAGCACATTCAGCCCTGGAATATGCAGTTTTGCTATAGCACAGCTAAACTTTTAATACCAGCTCTCAAGTTTACACCACAGATGCCCCACTACAACGCAGAACCATAACCCAGTGTCAGAAATCAAGAAGTTCAAAGGTCCTGTGCCATACTGCCTTGCACTGTCAAGCTGTAAGGGACATAATTTGCTAGTATCCTTACAGTTTTATGTCTTGTGTTTCCTTTGTTTCTGTGTATCTGTATGGGGTCTCCATTTTAACCTTAAATAAAGTGTAATCCAGCAAAATAGGGATAAAAATGGCAATGTTTGTAGGAGAAAAATGAAAAGAAAGAAGGTAGTAGGGCTAGAGAAGTGCATATACTGAAAGTGGTTGAAAGAATTGAAATCGGTCAGCCACCCGCCATAAGTCACAGTCAACAGTTCTACTCTGTACTCAAGAGTACAGTAACTAAGAGTTTATTATAATAAATGCTTTCTTTTGCCCTTTGTGTTGTGAGGTGTGGTGCTGCGCATACTAAAAGGTATTATCCTGTGTTTTTGTCATATTTGGGAAAGCTGGTTTTGGGTTTTTGATTGGGCTGGGAAAACATTATTTTCTCCATTTAAAATAATGTAAAATATCCTCGCCGTGTATGCAATTTTAAATTATGCAGCATTTTCCGGAACAAATTGTCTGTTAAAACAAACTTTACCAGTGTTAAACTGTCATAGATCTGTAACGGTTGTGTATGTTTGTATTTTTCTTTCAACACCTTTATCCTCTCAGATAACATTTCTTGGTTCATTGCTTCACGATGTTCCTTGTCCTCCCTTATAGTCATAAACTGGGAACTCTTGAAAACCATGGATTGCTAACACGGGCAATGGGATAGTTTCCTGGGAGAGATGTATGTGTTCCATAATTTAAAATGAAACAATAGAATGTGTCTAAATACATTAGTCAACTTATTAGCTTGTATATTAGGTTTAAAAAAAAAAAAGTGGTGTATGAATGTCCTCCTGCTAGTTTGCAAGGTAAAGGCAGTTTCTTATGCTTTAACAGATTTCAGTTAAGTAAGTAGCCAACATAGATAACACAACATATCAAACACTGCCAAATGTACACAAATTATACTTATCCAGGTCATTACTAATGAATAATTTCTCCCACTTCCTGAAGGAATATTATCTATAGTGCAGGCTATCTACCAGTTTTATTTGTTCTTACTTTTTTATATCTATTTTTATATCTACGTTCTTACAAGACTTTTTATACACAAGGAGCTTGAATTATTACTTTTCAGCCACTTAAAATTTATGTAGGCCTTGTGAACTGTTTACCATTCTTATTAAAGGAAGGGATGGGAAGGTAATAACGGACTGTTTCCTTTTGGTGGGACCCATTCTCTAATCGGTAGTATGAGATTTGAAGTGAGAGGTTAGCTCTGGGCAAAATTGCTATGCAGGGAGAGAAAAGTGTGTGAATATTAAAGCTGAGTTGCCAAAGGAGGTCAGAATAAAGGTTGTGAAGCATGATTGATAAGTAGCATGTAACCCACATTGGAAAGTTAATATGCTGGTAGAAAGATGAGAGAAATAACAAATAGGCCTAATTTCTTCTCTCCCCCCCCCCCCCCTTGTGATCTTTACAGGTTGACGGCATGTGACCTGAAGTTTGCTGGTTCAGTCCCCAGAGGTTCTGCTGAAATACCATTAACCAAGGTGGTTTCATATAAAAACATTGCCTTTGAAACACCAATATCACAATGCGTCCCTTGCTCGCATAATGAGGCTCATTTGTTCCATAAAACCACTGTTAGGCTAATTCCCTTTGTGAGGGAATCAAACTGCCAGTATTTCTTACGAGAAAAAAATAATTGGTTTCCAGACTATTAGTTAAAATAAGAAAACACATAGTATATTTATACAGGGCAATAACGCCAATGTTGTTTATATTTGTGTTAGTTATTTTTATCTTTTATGTTATATTTTCATTAATTCATTCATTCATTTATAACTACTTATCCAGCGTAGGGTTGAAGTCATTGACAGTCTGCAAGCAGAGGAGGGTGAGACCCTGAATGGAGATATTTTGTAGCTTGGGTCATGGGTGTTTATGATGTAAAGCCTTCTATAGTGTATCAAGGTGTCTGCGTAATAATAATAATAGAAATAATAATGATCAGTAATAACAAATTTAAATGTAGGTGAAGTTCACAAGATCACTCTGTCTTTCTACAAAGCATGCAGACGATGTACTATTGCAGTACTATTATCTCATGTTACTAAAAACCGGGTTTAGATGATTTCCATTTAATCACAAGATTAAGGTTTTATTTTCATTATTAATGTTGTTAAATCTTAAAAATCTAAAGAAGTAATGGAGTTAATATTTTCTGGTTAATAGTTAAATTCTATAAGCCTCAAAGAACCAACATTTGAGTCCTGAATCACCTGTGGTATTCTTGAGCAAGGCACCTGATTTGCTGTGGAAAAAAATTTGTTTGTGCAAAATTTCCTGAGAATTGTTTGTATTTATTTTTTCAAAAATAGAGCTAGTGTACCAGTTCCATTTGCAGACCAAAGCTTCACCCAATGTTTCGATAGCCAGTGATGACCGCTGAGTGATCAGGCAAAGGCTTTTTGTTGCGTTTCATCATTTACAACGTGCTATAAGGACTGCTGCCCGGGGACTCGGGGGTGTGGAGGTGCAAGAGGCATCTCGGCTCACCGGGGGAGAGGCTGTCTGCTAGCCTAGTTTCCAGAAGCTGCTCAATGGGAGGGACAGAGGCAGTGCTGTACTACTTTTTTCCATCCAAAGAACCTTTCTGTTCTTTCCCAGCCCACAGAGTTGTCATTTTGCTGATATTTATATTTATTAATTTATTTGAAACTTTTCCCCAAAGCAACATAACCCTGAAATTAGGAATTGATGTTACAGTTACCGCCATATACACAATGTAAATATACACCGATCAGCCACAACCTTAAAACCACGTGCCTAATACTGTGTAGGTCCTTCTGGTGCCTCTAAATCAGCTCTGACCCGTTGAGGCTTGGACCCCTTGGAAGACCTCTGAAGGTGTCCCGTGGTATCTGGCACCAAGACGTTACCAGCAGGTCCTTCAAGTCCTGTAAGTTGCGAGGTGGGGCTTCCATGGATCAGACTTGTTTTTCCAGCACATCCCACAGATGCTCGATCGGAATGAGATCTGGGCAATTTGGAGGTCAAGACAACACCTTGAACTCTTTGTCAGGTTCCTCAAACCATTCCTGAGCAATTTTTGCAGTGTGGCAGGGCAACTGCCATCAGGAAATACCGATGCCATGAAGGGGTATACGTGGTCTACAGTAATGTTTAGGTAGGTGGTGCACATTAAAATAAAATTCACATGAATGCCAGGACCCAAGATTTCCCAACAAAACATTGCATCACTCTGCCTTCTTCCCATGCATCCTGCAGCCATCTCTTCCCCAGGCAAACGACACACACAAACCCGGCTGTCCACCTGATCTAAAAGAAAACGTGATTCGTCAGACCAGGTTACCTTTTACCATTGCCTCGTTGTCCAGTTTTGACACTCACATGTCCATTGTTGGCACTTTCGGCAGTGGACGGGTCAGCATGGGCACTCAAACCGGTTTGCGGCAACACAGCCCCATACGCAGGAAGCTGCGATGCACTGTGTGTTCTGACACCTTTATATCAGGACCACCATTAAGGTTTTCAGCAATTTCTGCTACAGTAGCTCTTGTGTGGGATCAGACCGAACGAGCCAACCTTCGCTTCCCAAGTGCATCAGTGAACCTTGGGCGCCCATGACCCTGTCACCAGTTCACTGGTTGTCCTTCCTTGGACCAGTTTTGGTAGCGGTACTATCCACTGCGTACCAGGAACTTCCCACAAGACCTGCCGTTTTGAAGATGCTCTGACCCAGTCGTCTAGCCATCACCATTCGGTCCTTGTCAAAGACGCTCAGATGCTTACGTTTGTCTATTTCTTCCTACTTCCAACATATCAATTTCAGCAACTGACTATTTGCTTGCTATCTGTTATGTCCCCCCACCCCTTGACAGATGCCACTGTAACAAGATTATCAATGTTATTCACTTCACCTGCCAGTGGTTTTAATGTTGTGGCTGGTTGGCATATGTGCAGTAGTAGTGGAGGGAGGAAAAACAGGAAGGTTCTGAAAAATGTAACTGAGCTCTGTCAAAACTGCAATAAATAAACATTCTTTCACCAAGGTGTTCTGAAATCTGTTTGTTTTTTTCCTCCCCTCAGAATGGCAGAACCTCGATTTAATAACCCCTATTTCTGGCCTCCGCCCCCCACCATGCCTGGGCAGGTAAGGAATGTTTGTCTTTTCCATGTCCTATTTATAAAATTAAGTGGCACATACAACCCGTACAAAAAATCCATTCCAGCGGTGGGGATAACGTGTTTGTTTTTAAATAGGGCCGTTTTTCCTCCCAAATGGAGCCGGTTTAAGTGGTTAGAGGATAACGCAGTTTTCATTGCATGGAGACTGACAAAGAGGTTTAATCGCATCTTGTTTATGGAGGCTGGTCTGAAGTCAGTTTGGCACTCGCATTCTTTACACATCTTTTATTGTTAAAGAATGTTTATCGGCAAAATGTTGTTTAACAGTGTGCTATGGTGCAAGTGCCTAAGCCATGATTTTATTTCTGGAGTCTTCATTAACCCATACGGTGGACCAGGTGCTGACAGCATCTGCTCTCGCTCACTGGGGGCTTGCAGATCCACTTCTATTAATGGAGACTAAGCAAAGTAATTTAAAATATTAAATGCCACTGTCATACTGCATATTTTTATGCAGTTGTCCCTCGATTTATGAATGTGCCATATGTGAAAATTAAAGCAGACACAGACCAAAACACACAACTACACAGAGGAACCCCCCCCCCCCCATGTGATAAATTCCATACTGGCAGCCAAATACTACAAGTACAATAACTCATACCAGTTGTTAAACCATAATTAATGCAACAGACTTAGAACCGAAACATTTATTAAAATAACTAAAATGTATACAGTAGCAACGCAGGATGATGGGAGAGGTCCGCCATCCAGGATGGAGTTTATAAAGTTCCAGCGCCATCATTTTTGTATTTTTGTGTGAAATGAAAAGTGACTACACACATGTACAGATAGACACACTGCTGTTTGTATTAATGTATGCATCAATTCATGTTATTGTTATTAATAATATAATCACTATTACTGATCTATGAGCTACTTGCTACTGCTGTTTGTTGCACATTTGTCGCCCTCTTACTTTTGATTTTAGTTTGGAGAAGCCATATAAAACATATGTCTTTTCAACATGTGGTAGGTTATGGTAAAAGTAGTCAGTTACTGCACGTACCGCACAGCGGGCTGTCCCTTCGTGCCTTGCTCTCGCAGCGATGTGTACATAGTTATTGCTTTGCTTTTAATTAAGGAGTTTTAAGAACAGATGGAGATGAGGTTATGACTGCTGTGTTGGACAGGTGTGTATTGGTGTGTCCGATCTGATCCTTTTAGGGGGAAATGGGTGTAGGTAGTTGTGTCAGGCTCCTCAGTGGGTGCACATGTACCATGTAGACAAGAAAATTAGTTTGCCAGGGTCTTATTTATTGGATCCTGGGACTCCTTAAACTTAATTACTATTGATGTTAAAGGGCTTTATATTACCAGTATGTGAATTTTGACTTACAGGTGGTTTTCTAAGAACAAATTGCATTCGTAAATCGAGGGATTTGTAGGTCGAACCACATTCTTTCATGGACTCAAGTCACCCAGCACTTGGCAAAGAGGAAGTTTTCTGTTAAAAATGCACTTTTGTTGGATGTCGACTAGAGGGAGCCACCGTGCTAGTGGTCCAACCGTCTTCTGTTACTCCGTTTAGAAATGTAAGCAAAGAAGGAAAAGATTTACATATAGAGTAGAAAAAATGTAGGAATGATATTTTTAATGCAAAGATTTGTTTGAATAACAAATTAGGCTGTGGTGGGAATAAATGATGTGAGATGTGAAATGTTTTTGTTCTTAACACTTTGGAAAAAGTTCTTTATTGCAATGAGGTTTTCAGGTTTCCGTGTATAAATCCCGTTTTGCATCTGTTTTTCAGTACATTTCGAGCTAATTTCTTTTTTTTTTTTTTTTTTTTTTTGCTAGGTTATATGCATTATAACACTTCCAACACCAATAGATGAGTTTGATCCTGGTGTTGGAAATCCTTGTTAGTGCAGCTTTTGTAGGAATAGGAATTAGGTAACATATTAGAATTGGTCTGTGTCTTTATGTACTGTGTGCTAGCTGGATAACTTGGTGTTGATCAACAAGATCAAGGAACAGCTCATGGCAGAGAAGATCAGACCTCCACACCTGCCGCCTTCTTCGGTTCCTTCCCAGCAGCCTTTGCTGGTCCCACCCTCATCCTCTGAAGGGGGGCAGCATACGATGTCAATCCCTAAGCTGCAACAGGTGCCAGGGCTCCATTCCCACAGCGTGTCTCAGCCCGACATTGCGCTGCACGCCCGGCCTGCCTCCAGTTCTACGACAGGTACTGTTTTTAAAGTCAGAAATGTATAAGGGGTCCTCCTGGAGATGTGGCCATGATTGCCATTCATTCTGTCCATTTACCCACACTAGGAGCCTTCTCCTCCTGCTGCCTCCAGTCTGAGAATGAATATTGGAGGTGTCACTGTACATCTGGTGACTAAACTTTGTAGAATACTGAGTCTCCTTTGTATTTAGTCTTCCCAGAAAGTTATCAGCTCAAGACTTTATGCATAGTCATATCTGGAGTGTGATGATGCATAGCTTTCATAGTGGAGTTGTTCAGCTGGTGCGCTGTATAGCCAAAAGTATGTGGAGGCCTGAGCATCACCCCCATATGTGCATGTTGAACCTCCAGTTCCAAACCCATGGGCATTAATATGGAGTTGTTCTCCACCCTTTGCTACTGTAATAGCCCCCCTCTTCTGGGAAGGCTTTCCACCAAATTTTGGAAATTTGTGCTCATTCAGCCCCAAGAGCATCAGTGAGGTTGCGTGAGAAGGCCTGAAACAGTCATACTGAAACAGGAAAGGAGCTTCTTCTTCCCCAAAATGTAGCCACAAAGCTAGAAGCGAAAAATAGTCTAGAATGTGTTTGCATGCTGCGTGGGTGCAGTTCAGACAACTCAACTCATTCATTAGAAAGGCTGTTCGCAAACTTCTGGCCATATAGTGTACCTTCATACTTTATTCATGTGTACCGTTGGGTGTTTCTATTGAAGAGGTTTGTTGTACTGAAGGATTATATTCATGAGTAAGGCAGCAAAACTCATTTCAAAGCTTTTGCACCTGTTGTTCAAGGAACCAAATTAGATGATAAGGCTTTTGGATGATAAAGTGTCTTTTTTGAGCGGTATTTTAATTTACCGTGGAGGAGGTGCTTATGTGACAGTTGGTAACAGCTTATGCTTTTCCACACTGTTTACTGTACACACCTGATATCACTTGATTTTTTTTTACAGCCATTACCAATCCAACCACCTTCACTTTCTTGTTTATTGTGTCCTTTTATCTGTGTATTTTCAAGTTGCCCAATTATGGTACTTACCTAGGAATTTTTTTAGGTGTGGTAATGCTAGGTGCCATCTTTTTGTTGACCTGTATCAGCAAGACCCTCTCGATTTTTAGTCAGTCTTGCTGAAACAACTGCACGAGTATCCACCCTTCCTGTACAACCTGGAGTTAAACCAGCTCAGACTTTGTGTTAAACACACAAAAGCAGCGAGGCATTGATTTTAATATGAGCAGTTGCTCAGATGAGAGTGAGAATCCTGAAGATATCTCATACCAAAGACATGGGCACTCAAAGACATATCTCAGCATAGGTCAGTAATCGTGATTTTGATATTAACACAAGTACAGAGATTTCCTAATAACAAACAGAGCCCCTGATACTTAGGCTACCCCCCTGCGAACCACATTAGCAATCTCATACCAAACCATAAAGGAAGGTCAACAAGGCCAGAAGACCTGGCCTACTGTCAGACCATTTGTATCAGACGCCATGTGAAGATTTTTTTTTATTTCCACACTGTATCCTTTTGTATTTCAAGTACACACAGAGATGGAAGCCATGCAGGCATATTCATCCTCTTTGTTCTCATTGTTCATGCTAGAATGACCAAATCAGGATTTCTGCCGATCCGATGGTGAATATGTTCACACATTAATTTTGTTGGCTTGTTGGCTGTCTTTGTGGTTTGGGCGCAGCAGATGTTACAGCACAATATTAAGTTACTACAGTAATCATTAAAGCACCTTGAAAAACCCATTTACCCCAACCCCCAGTGAGGAAGCAGATCCATCAAAATAGGTCATGAGCAGTCGAGCGGTGATCCAGAGCTACTTGTTAAACAAGCTTGTCTGGATCTGCTCCCCCCTCCCCCACTTTCATAGTTATTTGAAAACTGAGAACAACGTTCCTTTCCCACCACAGCACAAGTACCCTCCCTTCCCTTTCAAGTTGCTAATGTAGGGCCATACGGTTCTGGAGCAGCACCTTTCTCATGGCAACCTTTTCCGCCTCTAGTGTTTCCAGTGTCACTACCGACTCTTTCAAGCACTGATGTTAGGGGTCTGGTCTTCTCGATGGCTTTCATAACCCCAAGCATGCATTGAGACGCCATCAAACTCCTCAAACCTATTGTAGAAGTAGGCAGTCTGCAATCAGGCTTTTGGCAAACATCCCTATGTTTTTAGAACGTACACGAGCACCCTGTCACTTTCAGTTGAGAGACCACGCGGCGATCTATCCAGTTTAGATGAAACAATACTTTTTCAAAACAATTTACCTAACCCCTTGTGCAGTTTGCCGTCTGAACTTCATCTTCCACCACCCATTCCAACCTGGTCCTAGGATCTTGTTAAACACTTTGAAATGGTGCCAAAAGAGTTAACACATGCACACACACCTCCAAGTTTAAAAAAAAAAAAAAAAAAGGGGGGGGGGGGGTTTACAATATTTATGTTTTTACCGACCTCTAAAAGTCTTTCAAGTGTATTTACACCTCTGGAGGAGGTAGATATGAGAAATCCAGGTAAAATATTTTCTAGGAGGTTGTTCTTGATCCTCTACCTTGGAATCACTTGCAATAATTTGCCTTTATTTTATTGTTGTGTTTCATGGACATTTACATTTATTCCTTTAGCTGCCACTTTTCTTGAAAGCCACTTACAGTAATGATTATATAACATTTTAGGCTGACATTCTGAGCACATCTATTATTAAATCTATATATTATTTCTGAAATATTTTGTATTATAATTCAAACTTGTGCGCATGCTAATAAATTACTGGAATCCAATTCCGGAACCATAGCTACTTACGCTGTTTTAACTGTCCCTGTTTCTGTTCTCTGTATTTATATGTATGCCAGTTATTTTTATTTATGCAGAAAATTACGCTTTTTAACTTGTGTGTGAAACTTAAGCATACAGCAGATAATAGGCATTCCACAGTTTGAGGGGTTAATCTTCTCTCCTCCAAACAAAGAATTTAAATGATATTTAAAATATAACTTCAGCTATGACTAACAACTGCATCTGTAAGACCTTTCCTGTGATATGGAATTAATACAGAAAATATATATATTTAATATATATAGTATAATAATAATACAGGTATAAAATTATATTATTATATAAACATTATATTATTACCATTATAAAATACATTACCATGTCCTTGCTTCAAGGAATAGATTTGTGACCAGCTTATGTTATGCTTTACTCTAAGACAGTAGTTTAACCCTTGGTGAAAGAATAAGAAAAATTAACAGACAGAACACAAATAATTTGGCATTTTAGAGACAACTAACTTACCACTTGAATTAATAATAATTTGGTATGCCTTGTGACCAAAGAGACAGCATGATTGTGACACGGAAAGGCGTCACGATGCCTGTCACACCTCTTCTGCCGCATGAATATGGGCCCGTATCTGACATTGTATACCTTGTTTGAATCTAGACTGTGTGGCTCCTTGCTTGTTGTTGTGCTGCTTGCATGAAGCCTCCTGGGGCTGTAAGGAGCCCCCCTGTGGGTTTTTCGGGTGACAGAACTCTTTTTTTTTTCTTTTTTCTTTTTTCCCCCCTCCTTTTCCCTTCTCCCTTTTCAGACAAATACAGTGAACGCATTGATCACAAACACCTAATATTGTAGGGCTAGGACTGGAAACATAATATTTCTTAAATATGTTTCATGTTTGTGATGTTTAGTGTTATTTCTTTTAGTTATGTTTAGCATTATATTTATACTACTTTCTCCCAGTGCATGGTTTAATTTTTGTTTTTTTTTTAATTGTTTAGAATCTTATTTAGCTCGGGTATGTGAAAGACAGTAGCAAAAGCTCATGTTGGCTCATAAATCTTCTGTGAATAAAACGTAATCATAAACATAAATGCATGTTTAAAAATGAATATATTTCATTTTGTTCTCTTTGGGAGACTGGTTGAAACACAGTGATATTGTATCACCCAGTACAGTTGGTCAGTGTGTTGAAATCTGTTTGCCTCTCCCTGCTTTCCTCCTCCAGCAGGTCTGGTTCTATCCTCCCGAACCTCAGAGGCCATAACCCCAACCACACCCACCTCTAGCAGCCAGAGTCGGCTGGGCGGAGCTCCAACCCCAAATATCATCTCAGGATTGGCTAGCGGCCCTGGCATGGAGCCGATAAAGAGCAGCGGGGGTCTGGCAGGCTTGTTGGGCCCACCCCCAAAGATGGAACGTGGACGCAAGAAGATCAAGGCGGAGAACACCTCTGGACCCTTATTGGTCGTGCCCTACCCAATTCTCGCCTCAGGCACAGACGGGACTATCACTGCCAAAGAGGGAAAAACCTACAGGTTGGAACATGCGCGGTAGAGTACCACTCGCAGAACACTAAATACCGTCATTTTCTTCAGTCTGCTCCTCATATCTTCAGCTCTTTTGCCAATAATTCTCTTTGGGGCCCAGAATTACAAAATACAAAACAAATCCACCAGTTAAAATCTGTTTGACTGTTAACACTGTTGACACTAAACCAGATCCATGATATTTTGAGGCATTTTGAGAAAAACAAAGTATAAATATGCGATCCCAAATCCATGTAGTTTTCGACTTGACATTAATTTGATGAAATGAGAATATAAACATCTCCATGTTTAGATATAAATATAAAAGGTAGTTTCAAACAACTGGCATTTTGGGATTTTTTTCTCCCCCACTGTTGAAAACACAAGTTTCTTTACCCGTTTTGTTTATTTGGTTTAACAGCTGTACTGCTGGGCAGAGGAACTTCAGATTTTGTATTTAGGGGCGATCACTGGGAAGATCAATAAGTTGAGACAAAAAATTGGGAAATTTTGGTTCCACTCACAGCAAGTTGTGCTCATTTGTACACTAGTGAGTTTATACCGTATGCTATTATGTTTTCTGCTGTCTATTTTCTTCTGAAAAACAGTCCAGGAAATGGCTGTAAAGCAGGTTTCCCCCTGGGCCTCTCTCAGCTTTTGCATTGTTCTGCTGGGAGTGTTGATGAAACTGGAAAAGGGAATGTCACAAATAGTTAAAAAGGCTTCAGTTCCTTTTGAATGTGGAAGGTTAACTCTCAGAATTGTGGGGTGGGGTCTTGATGGAAAGTTCCTCACTGCCCTTCCCTGCTTTAACACATTCATGATAACCCCACTGAGGGTGGCATTTTTTGGGGAGTGATGGCGGAGGAGCTTCCAAGAAGCAGTTTGAGAGTTTGAGAAGAGTTTGTCAATAGTTTTCAGTCTGGAGATTGTATCACAACTGCTTTTAAGCCCACATCAAATCACAATCGCAACATCACAGCCATAATCTTTGCCAGTTATAGTCTACCGTAAGGGCCCACATCCCCTCTTTTGGTTTGGTTTTTGGGGATGAATGAAACCTCATCTTGCTGAGAACCTGCTACCATCCCCTCAGGTCCCCACATGCCCCCCTCACACCACACCGTACAGCATACATATGGTACAAGCATGATTTAATGGGTAATCCAAACAGTAGGTCCTGGAAATTATTATCTTGTGGGGTAGTGTTTTTTTGTGTTGTATTTTCAGACTCTTGTGAAATCACTGCATCTTTAACAATTCACGTTATCATAATTATCATCACTTTCATTATTAAATGCCATAACCAGATTTTGTTGTGTGGTATTTAGGAAATGGACTATGGATTGTGCATCATAAATGTACAATAGCTGATATACAAGACAAAAGTATCCATGCGGAAATCTCTGCTTGCTCATGTTCACCTCGGTCACGAAAGCTCCATGTGTAAGATGCGCATTGCATGAGCTGTATACAAATGTGTATCTCGCAGGTGTAAAGTGTGCCCGCTCACCTTCTTCTCCAAGTCGGACATGCAAATCCATGCAAAGTCGCACACAGAGGCCAAGCCACACAAGTGCCCCCACTGCTCAAAGTCCTTCGCCAATGCCTCGTACCTGGCCCAGCACCTGCGTATACATCTGGGTGTCAAACCCTACCACTGCTCCTACTGCGAGAAATCCTTCCGCCAGCTATCCCACCTGCAGCAGCACACCAGGTAATAGAGGGCTCACCTCATATCTTGCAGTGTGTGTTCTTGCTTGTTTGCTTTGCTGCTTGTAACTATTAATGCAATATGTTCAGTAGCCTGGAAAGAGAATCCTATTAAATGACAGGTATTGTGTACTTCACCGCCTTTTCTCTCATAGAATTCACACTGGTGACCGACCCTACAAGTGTGCCCACCCAGGCTGCGAAAAAGCTTTCACACAGCTCTCCAATCTTCAGGTAGGGCCTGAACAGAGTTTCTCGGTTATTGGACATGTGTGCCTTTGGCGCTACTCACATTTTGAGAAGCGCTATTACTTTTTGTATTTATGTTTCTTAATTGAGCAAAGCAAAGCGAAACAGAGTAATTACTACACCACAGTGTTCAGCTGACATTCTTGTTCCGGGCAACTTCCAGCCCTAGGTAGAAAAAATTTATCTCAGCTCAGTCATTCACACATCCGTAAAAGAGAGCAGTACCTTACCAACCTGTCTGTCTTCTTTCCATCCCTCAGTCCCACCAAAGGCAGCACAACAAAGATAAGCCGTACAAATGTCCGAACTGCTACCGGGCCTATTCGGACTCGGCGTCGCTGCAGATCCACCTGTCCGCACATGCTATCAAGAATGCCAAGGCGTACTGCTGCAGCATGTGCGGACGCGCATACACCTCAGTGAGTTCCTCCATATCAGTCCCACACTAAGGGTTTTTTTTTTTTTTTTTTTTTAAATTTATTAACAGTTTTAATTTTTTCAGTCCTTATCAGGCAGTCCTAGTGGGTGTGCGATAGTTTTTCCTAGTTTACGTGAACATTTTTTCGATTCGTAGTGTAGGAACAACAAATGAACCACAGTTTTTGTAGATGATGCTGATGGTCCCTTTGACCCTGTATGGGACAAGCGGTTACTGACAGTGAACAAATAATTGGTTGGCTAACGGTGCTTAGGTCCTAGCCAGAGGACCAGTTAAAGTCATACTTTGGCATCTGAAATTGTGTGAAACTGCTGTAAGGTTTCAGGGTGCACAGACAGGCAGGCCTATTAAGAGAAATGTACTTTACGCTGATATTGTGTGTTCGGTGTATATGATTTTACAAATGCCAAGAAACGGGCAACATGTACCTAGAAGACTAAACTGGTACCTGCTTTTATTTGCTTATTTATTTATTTTTTTAAGGTTACTTCTTGTGCCCCTTGAAGTATATTTAGATTTTGGCTGACACATGGATTAGGTTGTTTTCTGTTCTGCAAACAGCAAACAGCACATGACTGTCAAAACTACAATTTCTGTGTTTGGTTCCATCAGAGCTATGCCTGTGCCCATGTTGCTGCTGGTGGTGGCGGCAGCCACCCGGATGGGTTCAAATTCACACAATGGCTGAATTTTTCAGAAAAAGTGGTGTAGCAAATCACAATACACACTTGTGCCTGCAGTGAGCTTGAATGACTGACCATTGCTTTCTTCATTTTGGACTGTGAACACAGGGAGAACATTCAAACTCCACATACCCCGGACCAAAACTTATACCCGGGCAAACAGATCTGAGGCTGTGGGCCACTGGTGTTACCTTCTACTCCACCATGCTGCTATTTATTAAAATTAAAATAGTAGATGGACTTTTTTCTACAAAAATATTTTCTGCAATAATGATGTATTAATCTTTTCTATGATGGGTGTACCTGCTGCATCTTGCCCACCTCTAACTTGGACTATAATGGTTATTTTGGAACTCTTAGACATACCTTTGTACAGTGTTTCCTTCTTTTTCATGCTGGCTTTTTTGGTATTACCTTTCTGTTCTTTTCATGCTGCTTTTGGCATCGGTCTTTTCCGGATGTATGTTTTAATTATTTTTAGATGTACATTGTAGCACTCTCTGCACTGCAGAGACATGTCAAGGCTTTACATAGACATTGTAACAACAAATATGAAACTAAGTGTGTTAAGTAACTAAATGTCAGCTGTCAGAGTGAGTGTTTTGAGATTTTTACTAACTTTTTGACCCGTAAATTTCTATTTAGCAAAACTAGTAATGCCAGAATGGTTGGCAAAGAAATATGCCCAATACCTGTTTGTAATATTTTGCAGATGAGAAGCATCTGCAGGGTGCTTTACGCTAATTGTTTGTTTCTTGTTCTCCTCTTCTCTAGGAGACTTACCTAATGAAGCACATGTCTAAACATACTGTGGTGGAACACCTGGTGAGCCACCACTCTCCACAGAGGACGGAATCCCCCAGCATCCCCATACGTATTTCCCTTATCTGAGCACATCCTGCCGGGCCGCTCGTTCCCCTCCACCGACCCATGTTTGCGACACTCCCTCTTTGCACACACTCGTTCACTTGTTGACTCATTTGCTTTCCTCTCCATGCACCGGCTTGTGCTGCTACCCCTACGTGCTCATCGCCTTCACCATTATTCCCTTCCAGCACCCCTCTTCTCCGTGGCTACCTTAGCCCTGATAACACGTAGCAGCTGCTCACACCTCCGTTCCATCTGTTCATCCCTCCAACAACACCACCTCTAAGAGGAACTGGCAGTTAGGTCAATCCTGACCTGTTTCTTAAATTTAGTAATTGTTATATGGTTTATTTAGGTTTTTTCTTTAGTGTTTGGACTTCAAACAGACTCGTAATTGTTGTGAAACAGACAGACAAAACTTTTAAAAAGTTTTTTTCTTTTTAACTTGTAGGTCAACATGAAAGGGGAAAGGTTGGAACATCCAAAGATGATTTTACAGCACTTTCAGGCCTAATGGAGTCGGCCAAAAAAAGTTTTAGTCTGTTCAAATAATAAAGGTATTGCTGTAGGCAGCTAAATGTTCTGACCGTTTATAATGCATTTAAAGGACCTCTTCTCTTTGCTTTTTCTTTTTTCCTCACATTAGGGATATATCCCTGCTAGCTAAAACCTAAATTGGTTTACATATTGAAAATCCCAGCTGAACAATCAATAATGTGAAGAAAATTCTGCCATTAAACAAGTATTTTTCTGTGAGGCCACATTGGCATCTGAGACGTTCAATTTATGCTAATTATTATAAAATAATTTACTGGCGCGTCAACACTTTAAAGATTTTATGACAAGAACAGGCATTTTATTACTTTGTAAGTAAGCTTAACTGGTTTGCTTTCTGCCATTTTTGTTTCTAGCTGCTTCGTTAAATATACTGTATATATATATATATAATTTTCTGTAACTTTTTTGCAAAAAGAGCAAAAATGGTCTGATACAGTATGGATGGAATCAAACTAGGTAGCTTTTCCAGAGGCATGAGATATTGGAAAACCATTGGCATGGCATGTCGAAGGTGGTGATTTTTTTTTTTTGGTCAGGGATTATACATTTGATTTCTGACAGCTTACAGTTATTTTAAAATATTTATCTTAGTACTTTTTACCTTTACATTCCATGTCTTTGCACATACAGTATAAATCAGAGCCCATTTAGGTACACAGCAATTTGGTGTTGTTTAATACATGATCCACTTGTCTTTATTCTGCATATCTCTCCTCTGAGTATTACAGCCATTGCAGTATTACAGCTGCAGCAACTGGACTGTCCAGGATGGCAGAAAAACAGTGTTTTTGAATTATAATGTTACATGAGAGCTGGGAATCAGACCTGTTCCTCATACTGTGTTATGGCAGAGTGTCTGCCTGACATTCTGCACAGCACTGGAATATCTAGCAAAACCTCAACTGAGAAATCGATCCCCCTTCGCCTCGCTGTCTTCTGTCACAAGATACTGTTTATCCAGCACGAGTATGTTTCCATGGAATAGATTTCAACCTGAAATCAAATTGTTGAATGAGCAAACTCATAATCATGAGAAAATCGTTGTATTTTTTTTTTTAAATCCTTTGCTTTACTCCATTTTTAATGGTAGCATCATCTGAATAAAAACAATATATTGAGTTATTACATATCAGAGGCTTTTTATCATCTGCCAGGGTACACTGGGTAAGGTGTAACTTGTGACAAAAGGAAAAAAACTATTGTAATGGGGGGATTGATGTTTGGTGGTGGGGTAATGTGGGTGTTACTGGAAAAATATGTACACATGAACACCCAAACAGGATAAAACCATTGATATCCAGCTGTTTTCTGTAGGTTTACAACCTCTGAAACTCTCTATGCCAAGAACAACAAACCCTGCCTCTTCACTTTTTTGTCTCTTTTTATGGAGCAAATGGGAATATGTGTATTTTTTGTGTTACAAGTACAACTTGCACCCTTTTTGTTTAAAATTTTAAATAATTAAATTCCTGTTCAGAGTATCCCAGTATATCTGTATAGGTATGTTTGTGTATGAAAGTACATGTCTTGTAGTCCTTTCCCCTCATGTCTAAATATTAATAATTAACTTTTATTATTTTTATACACATTTAAGCCTTAACTATATTAGCATTGTATGTTTATCAACATTTTATTTTTCTTTGTTGGATGTTCCTCTGTACCCAGTACTGTATTTTTATTTCCTAGCATGGTGTATACTGTAAATAAAGAAAAAAAATACATAACTGTTAACCCATTTTCTATATTAAATGATAAAATAGATCTAGTTATTAAAATACCTTTTCCTTTGTCTTGCATTGTGGTACCATATAAAGTTCTGCGTGGCTGCAATATAAACAGCCGTGACTTTAGAAACAAAATGGAATTTGTGTTAAAACATGAAATAAAACTAAAAAACTCTTTTGAATCCGTTTGTTTTTTAATGTCGAAGGATGTGTGCAATATCAGTTTTTGGCATTAAGAATAACTTGTGTTTGAAGAACACAAATGTAGTGAAATTTATTCTTGCTGTTTAGTAACTTTTGCAGGTACTGCTGACATTTAATTTTGTAATTTTTTTTTTACTATCAGATGCAGCGACAACTTTGACAAAATTCTAAGACAATTTGGCCTGCAACTGCCACCTTGCATTAACTAGTGACTACAAAGGACCTTTTTTTTCTTAACTTGTATGAAAAATAAAGTGAAATCATTCAGTTTTATGAATAATTTCCTCATATTTGCTGTCTGATATAAATATAGATTATTATAGTTATGTAAAATTATTTCCCTTTTCCAGTTTCCTCTATTTCAGCAACTTTAAGATTTATTAAATTAATATCATTTAAAAAGATACTTAATTCGATTAATTCAAAAAGATTCATGGGAGGTTGGCAAGGCAGGAACCGCTGCTCCTCACAAGGAGGTTTGTCTATAGTTTGTGAGAAAAACAGTCGGATGCTATGCAAATTGACCCAAAAGCAGAAGTTGCAAGATCTGAGCCTTGCAAGGTGCTGACCTAAAGAATTTCACATGGAGAAGTAGGCCATATTATTTCCCCAGCAATGTAAGACCATGGTTAAGAGCTGCATTAAGCATCTAGTTGTAACCTTTGCAACTAAATGTTGTTCAACCAATTACCAAGCATGAAGCAGCATTGCAACTTCCAGTATCTTCCATGCCGTGAAAGCAAAACTGGTGATGCATTCTCTCTCTGACTCCACTAATAAGGATATAATCAAATTTAATATCGAAAAGCTGCATAAAGAAAAATGGAAAAGGGTGGGAATACTACTTCACTGCTTATTCATTTTTTTGGCACAAGGAGCCACTCCCAAAAAAACTCTGAAACATCCAAGGACTGGCACTCACCTCCACTCTCAGGCACAGTTCCCTTTATAGTTGCGCTGACATCTAAATTGACTATTGAATATTTATTACCATTTTCCTAAGGCGCACCCTACAGTTATGTGGGACACCAATATGTACATAGGCCTGGATGTGTATCTTTGTGTTGTGTTCACCTTTAGTGTTGCTGCCATTTAGGGCAGCAGGTGTTAAAAACATTTATGATCTATGTGTAATGGCATCAGCATCATAAATAAATAATATAACGGCACAGGCAGAAATGTAAATAGCTGTGTAAATGCCAATTGTGTATAGTTTTACGTCAGTCTATTTTCCTGCTTGGGATTGGTTGCTGTTGTTTATTATGTGTTACTGCCAGGGTTGCATTCTGGGAAAGGGAGCTTAGTACACCGTAGGCAGGAACTCCTGGGCACAGGGTGACCCTGTGAGGAATTCTGAGCTCTCAGTTAGAAATGCTGGTTGAATATTGGTTTTGCTTGCAGTCTTTCTTTAAACAATTAATAGATCAGAATGGATATGCCACAATGTAAATGCATTGGACTCCGCTGCCCCACACAACACTTAACACCATGTCTGTCTGTATAACCTATTTATTAAAACAGAATAAATAATTAAAAACCATCATGTACACAAAATATTTTCCATTAAAATCATACAAGGATAAAACCAGCAAATATAACTACATGACGGCTATCTTACTAAAACAATAGGATTTACCCCAAGGTTCCGTTAAAATAAATCGATTAAAAGTGAAAAACTTGCTCGGCCGCTCCATCGCAAGAGAAGGGCGATCCTCTGACCTGTTTCCAAGGTGCTGCCGCACTAACCTACCTGTTGTGGTTGTTAATCGCCTAAAATATTCATTTGGCGTATAACAAACAAAATGCATGGCAAGACAAAACTACAACAAATAGATATATTAAAAAGAAACAAACGTGAACATGCGGATAGCGTTGCATGTTAAAAGAATATGAATACTCATGTGTGTTACACCATCTAACGTGTGTTCACCATGCAGTTAAATACAAGTTAAAAATATACATGCAGGGTTACACAGTATTTAAAATATATACAGATGTGTTTCAAAATAAAATAAGTGATGTTAATAAAGGTTTATTAATAATGTTAAGATCTGAAACCCTACACCTACTGTACCACTAAAAACATAGTAACACACTGAAAGAACAACACGTGCATTCACCAAAGATAGGGGTGAAGATCACGATGTCTTGCACGTGTTAAAGACGTGAGCCACTTACTCAAGATGGGAGGATTACCACAAACCTGGTGGAGCTACAGCCAGAAGAGGCCTTTCCACCTCTCTTTGGCTTCAGAGTAGCCCCCATCTCCATCCTAAATGTGAGGTTAGCCCGGATTTTGTAACAAAGGCCCTGGGCGCCCAAGTCTGCCCCTGTTTGGACCGGCTGGCATCTTGTATGCCACAGCACTTGCTTGGTCACGCTGATCACCGGCCAGATCTGGGCAGCGTTGGCCTTCCGAGCGCCAGGGTCCCGGCCCCTCGGCACCTCGTCGGGCGTCGGCATCATCTGCGGATCGGTCTTCCTGCTCAGGCGACTTACCAAGACCCAGACCTCCCGCACCTACCCTGCGGTCGCGGACAACGGGGGTGGCTGGACAGACGGTGGCCGTTTGCTGGCACGGACCACCAAATAAATGAGCAATTTCTCTGCCTCCTGACTCCTGAGCCTTCTGCGGTAGCGCCTCTGGGGGGCGCTATAATAATAATAAGCCAATACATAAGACAACAATATAGTTGCAAGGCAAATGGACATCAGCGGTCATGACTTAGTCTTCTGCATGTATTCGTTGTTAGATCAGTGGTCAGATTTTGTCTTACTTTTACACGTTTTATTCTACACTTTGGTCATCAGGGTTGGAACAAAGGGAGCAGTTCAGATTTGCTTTGGTTGAACAGCTGAGAGGAGGTCGTTTGTTATAAACTTTGAATATCGCTGTTTAATATGAAATAAAGGGACTCGCCAGACGAACGAGATGGCAGAGGTCACTTTGCTTGCTTCCCCACGTTAGCCAGCCTGCAGGCAAAGCTGAATGAATTGGCAAAAAACGGACGAGCTGCTTCAAGACGAAACATGGAACTGTCGGTGATGTTAAACTCCGTACGTGACGTCGACCACATCCAAATGTTTAGTTTGGCGTCGCGAATGTTGGCCAGTTTCTCAAATTGGAATGAAGCTGACGAGGAAGTGCGCTCAGCTCGGCAGGTGGATGGAGTTTCCGTGAAGCAGCGCCGAGTTTTTGAGGAGGCCGTGTGGGGTTTATTGCAATCCGTCGAAAACGGCATCCATTTAACGCTGGGTGTGTTTTTTTAATGCTGGGAGAAAAGCCGAACGAGCTTGGAGCGAAGTGGGCGCGAAGCTCGACAGCACCTGGAACGCCTCAGCCGCGCTCTTCACAATGAGGTACGTTTCGCCTGCCTCACAGCGGCTGACAGTACTGCTGTGGCGCCTTCGGTTGGATTCAAAAGGGCACCACTTCACAATCTTCGCCCTTTAAATTACTTTTATGGCCGAAAAAGTGCATTTATTTTACTTTGCGCACATGTAAATATTTCAACATTTCCGAGAAACACACCCCCCCCCCCCTTCTTCACTGCCGTTGCCGCCAAAGCACAGGCTTGTCTTGTCGCCTTCATATTTTTTTAGTTTTGCCTCCTTACATTTTTTATTTTTATACAAATATAATCGCGTTATAATTTCACTTTATAATGCTTTGAGATGATGCTTAGGGGAGCGGTTGTGCATGGAGGTGTAAAAACTCGAGTTTCTCAGAACGAACAAGTTCTTTTCTGACGCGTTTTTATGTTTTTTTTTTTTTTTTTTTTTTTTGCTTCAGTTACTGAATGATAATTTAAAAAAAAATAAATAAAATGACACTTTTGTTAGAGAATCTATCAATTTTCCACCGATACAACAAAGGCTGCAAAAGATCGGGAAATATTTCGAAATTCTCCGGCTGTTAAGCAGTTGGACTCAACTCTGCGTCTTCTTTTTTTTCTTTTTTTTTTTTACCCGTGTCGTGAAGAGGACCGCTAGAAAGACTTAAAAAGGCAGAATAAAATATAATAAAATTAACCGTGATGTTTTATTTAAAATAAAATTAAAAAAAAAAAAAACATCTGAAAACGCGTCAGGAAAGAACTTGTACGTTCTGAGAAACTCGAGCTGTAATTTTTGGTTATTCGGATTTTTATCAAGTTTTGAGCTAATTTATGGCTCTTTTTTTTTTTTTTTTTTTAAATTTCAGACTTAATTCGTTTAGTTGGAAGTTAAGCTACAGGTTGCAGATGAGTGCTAACGCGCAAAATGTAAGCTCTTCTATGAAAGTGCAATAGAATTAAACCACTAGTATGACTTCAGTTCGTTCATATGGTCTGCTTTTGTGAAGTTTGAAGTAAATCTACACTGCCTCCCCAAAAAAAGTCACCACTTGGATTTAACTTGGTGTTATGATCTGGGGTTGCTTCAGTTGGTCGGGTCGAGGTTCAGCAGCGTTATGTACGCAAAAAACGAAGTGAGCTGACTACCTGCCTATACTGAATGAGCAGGTTTTTCCATCGATGGGTTTTTTTCTTCATATTTCTTGTCAAGATGACAATGCCAGGATTCATGGGGCTTAAACTGTGCAAGAGTGCTTCAGGGAGCATGAGACAGACATCATTTTCACACATGAATTGGCCACCACAGAGCACAGAGTCTAGACCTTAACCCCGCTGAGAATCTTTGAGATGTGCTGGAGAAGGTTTTACGCAGCGGTCCGACTCTCCCATCATCGATGCAAGATCTTGCCGAAAAAATAATGCAGTTCTGGACAGAAATATTGTGACATTGCATAAGTTTATCGAAACAATGCGTGCTGTAACGAAAGGTGACTTTTTTTTTCTTTTTTTTAAAATTCTTTTTTGGGCCGGGCAGTGTATATTGAGGGTATAAACTATATTGTAAAATGTTAATTGTAAAGCTGTTCCATCCTGCAATGCATTGTGATGACACACACTGACATCACCAGTCCTTACAGAAAGTTTCTTCCTAAAGGTCTAAAGGTTTTGGAGGAAGTAGGGAGATTGACTGCTGTTTTAACAGCCAGTTAGTGTGACACTCTTGTTTAAGCCCCACTGCCCAAAGTAAGGAGATGAGAGGTCTGGAATGACAGAGCTGTTCTGGTCCACTTTTCCTTAGGCCTACAAGTTCCAGAATGGTTTATTCAGTATCCTCTTGTCCCAACGACCAATTGTCACAAAATTGTAATGACAGTTAAGCTAGTGGAAATCATTTCAAGTTGTCATATATCACACCAGTATCCCTGTATCTCTGAAGGTCCAGTCTCTGTGTTTGGTCATTAAACATGGCTTTGTTCTTCATGCAACAGACTTAAAATCTAGCACCTGTGCACTTGTCACCCTCACAGCGAGGGCTTGACTGTGTTTGTTTACCTCCAAAAAAGACTACTTGCTCGATTGGAAATTTAAAGTTTCGTCTCTGACAAACCTTAGAAAGGAAGTGGGAATCGTGATGCGATATGCAGCATATAGTAACGGCATATGAAGAGAATTGAAATGCAAAGTTGGCCTATTTTCTCACCTTTCACACACATGCACTGCATATCTGCACTGTCTCACCCACATAATAGCAGGTTCAAAGGTTTGTCGTGGATGAACAACACAGCACAGCAGTGTTGCCACCATGAAAAGTTTTTGTTTCCAAGCATCCTCAGTATGGGCATAAAATATGTAAAGTTTAATAAGTAAGGTACAGGATAGTCGGGAGAGGAAAACAAATAAATAATAATAAATTACCGTATTTTCTGCACCATAAGGTGCACCGGATTATAAGGCGCATGCTAAAACATACGGTCTACAAAAAAAAGGTAACGGAAGCACAACAGTGAGTTTAGTTGAACTTTATTCTACTATTTAACAATACACACATTATTTTTTATCATGCGCGGATGGAGAGATGACGCCTTTTCATAAAACGAAAGCACCAAGACGGACCTCCTTGAAAGTTTTCGATCTTCATGTCTTGTGCAATCGTTGTTGCTTTCAGTCAAATGGTGACTGTAGAGACTCTTCTCCCGGCTGTTGTTTTGCAGCATACCAGTAGTATACCTACCGGAGGCGTGGCGGAGATAAGCGTACGTATTACGTCCTGTTCTCTGGTTTATCGCTGCCAGTGTACGTATTACATCCCTGTGTCAGCGAGAAATGGTCCGACAGTCAGTCAAGCGGAGCGCTTATCTAAGTCGCACAACAACATTTTGACAGATTTTGGAACTCAGTGCACACATAAGACGCACCGGATTATAAGGCGCACAGCCGATTTTTGAGAATTTAACGCTCTTAGGTGCGCCTTATAGTGCGGAAAATACGGTATAGTAAACAAAATGTAATAAATAGGAATAGGTATTTGGGGGGGGAGATATACATCGGGGATTGGCAGACACAGCAAGACACAGCAGCCAAACCAACAGCACACCTGTTGAGCAGCCTGGCTTCCTTACACGTGCGCACGCATGCACACACACATACACACACCTAAGCATCTCGCTCAATCACATACAAATTGGGAGATTAGTAACATTTCTAACATTTCTGCCTGCCGGTCCACACGAGCCATACATGTTCTACACTCATTTACCCACATGCTGATGCACGTTTTGTATCTTGCACACACACTAATTTCAGAGCTGAAAGGTAATAAAATTTAATATAAATTTTATTACTAAATGTACATCACAATGGCTGGCAGATGCATTTCTTTCAGTGCCCTCTGCATGTTTGACTGCAGGAGTCACTAGCTGGTGTGGGAGCAAATGAAAATGTAAAAATTAGTTAGACATGACACTGCAAGTATTAGTGTTTCAAGAGGAAGAAGTTTCTTCCCTTTTCATAGCCAGTGCATGAGTTGAGCTGACAGCACTGATGCACAAATGCACTTTACAAAAAGGGTCTAAGTCGCCTTCACGTGCTAAGGCAACTGAGGTCCTTTGGGGTTAACAGGACTCTTTTAAGGACCTTCTATGACACTGTGGTAGCATCTGCCACCCTTTATGCTGTGGTCTGCTGGTGTGGTGAAATTGCAGAGAGGGACAGGGGGGAACTAAACAGACTGGTCAAGAGGGCCAGTTCTGTCCTGGGCTGTTTGCTGAAGTCCATCGAGCAGGCTGGGGAGGAGAGGATGTTGTCCAAGCTGACATCAATCATGGACAACACCTCCCACCCCCTACATGAGTCTGTACGAGCACTGAGTAACTCGTTCAGCAGCAGACTCTTACATCCACAGTGCAGGACAGAGCGCTACCGCAGGTCATTCTTACCAGTAGCTCTCAGACTGCACAACGCAGTCTAAATTGGTTAATTTATTTATAACTTATTTATGTATATAGGGTTATTTTGTGTATACAGATTACTAACTTATTTGTCCTTGTCCTTCTTACTAACTTACTTGTTCTCCTATATTCCCTTTGTTATAAGAGCTCTGTAACACCTAAATTTCTCATTCATGGGATAATAAAGGTTTATTCTATTTTGTCTATTCTACTAAATGCAACATTTTAATGGTAAAATGGCTTGATTGTATAGTGTTACTATTTATCTTTCCATCACTACATATTTTTGATCCAGGCAGTACCAAATAACTCAGCTATAAAGTCTCAATCTACAAAGACAAATACAAGTGTATTGTATGACTGTAAATGACAAAATACAAAGTAGTTTAATATAGAACACAGCAAAACTGAAACTTTGTACGTATTCATACAGGTATGTGCCGCATAATGATGTTTTTGTCAATGATGGACCGCATATACTGTATGATGGTGGTCACATAAGATTATATACGGTACATAATACTTGATGATAAACAGCTGTTACTGTTTTATGCATTTGCCATACTGTACTTATCGCTATTTGAGTGTACGCTTTGTACTTATAAAAAAAAAAGTTTAGTGACACCAGCAGCAGCGTCATGCAACTTGTGTTTACCATGTCTGCTGTATATATGCTGTAGAGGTTTGTAACCTAGGAGCAAAAGCCTTTACTATACGCAAGCCAAAATGGATGCAATACGAAGCGTGTTATGTTCACACAATGATGAAATTGCCCAACGACGTGCAACGTATCCCCATCGCTAAGTGATGCATACCAGTATAGCACATGCTTTTGCCCAAAGTTCAGTACAACTAATTGGTATATAAAAAGTGTAACTACAGATGAACGTGGCGGAAAATTAATCAGATCTTAAATTTATCTTCAAATTTGCAATAAATGCTGTGTAATGCATGTCTCCCTCAATTTATGAATGAGCTAGGTTCTGTAAAAACATCATATAAAGCTACAGTAAATTTTAAAAAGCATATGGTTTTCATTCCGTTATTAATAGCTACTTGTGTGCTTCAGGGTCATTTACTGTATTCTGAAAGCACTGTGTGAGATGAGGGAAATTGCCTAAGATGAGACACTTATCTTACTGTGGATCAGCTTACAACACTGTTGCCACCAAATGTTTGTTCATAACATGGTTTTGTTTTTACCTAAAGTCTATTCAACCTTGTCAGTACAAGTGAAGGAATCTGTGTATTTATCCACTTTTTGTCATTTTAGATTTTGTGAAAACATTTCACACTTGCTTTATTAACTGAAAATCAAACCGAATCATCTATGCGATGACATCAATTTTTAAGTCTGTACATCAGCTACAGGCTACTTTTGTCATTGTTATGACATCATTTGATGCATAATTATTGAATGCAGCATACCTGTGACAAAATTGATGGTGAGTTCAATGGACTTGCAAGGAGATAGCAAGTAGCAGAATGATCAGGTAGTGTGCAAGGTGAAGGATGGTGCTCACTTGACAACCCCAGACGAGACCTTTAGAGACATGGTAAACACTGTAAGTGCTTGGAAGGAAGGCAGTCCTTTATCTCTGTGTTCTTTGACCTTTTGAGTTTCTTTCCTGTCAGCTAATAATCTGAAACAGAAACTGAAGTTGTTTTTGTGGCACAAAAAAAAGTTGGAACCATAACAGTCAAAATGTGACTTCAAATTTAGTCTTTCCTGTTTGTTTATGGGGAAATTTGGTTATGCATTTCATTTTTTAATTTTAGTAATTTCATCTCAAACATTCTGTCCAGTGCTGTTGTCTTCACGTAAAGTATTTACTGATGGTGACACATGAGATGCAGGCTTTGTCTGGTTAAGAGAACAGGATAGAAATGTGGGTGAGCAAGATGGGTTTTGACACCTTACTTGAATGCTGGAAGCGATTCCGAAACTTTGAATAAGAAAGGGAGCTCATTTCGCATTGTTCAAGCTAATAGTGAAAAAACTATCTTTTCAATTTTGGACCCAGTGAGTGCAACAACCAAGCAGCCAGAAGTAAAGTGTAATGGATGATCAGTCCCTGTACATATCTGGGCGCTGTAACTTGATAGGAGCAGCTGTAAGGACACCTTTCTAAACGTCCAGTACTGCTCCTGCAGATCCCATCTCAGTTTAACAACAAAAAAAAGTATAGAATGGCTTCTGGTGTGCAGATGACTTGCAGAACCAGGGTTATACCACATTATGTTTGGTGCATTTTGGGGTGAAAGAACAAATGGTTTATTCCAATATTGCACTTGAAGGGCATGTTATAGTTTCATGTGTTTTTAATGCTTTTTAATCAGAGTATAGCAATGAAACTTCTGGGATATTGATCTGGTCAGTTAAGTAGCAGAGGGGGTTGTTAATCGGTTTCAGCTGCTTTGGTGTTAATGAAATTAACAGGTGGAGTAGAGGGGCAACAATGAGACGACCCCCAAAACAGGAATGGTTTAACAGGTGGAGGCCATTGACATTTTTCCCTCCTCATCTTTTCTGACTGTTTTTTCGCTAGTTTTGCATTTGGCTACGGTCAGTGTCACTACTGGTAGCATGAGGCGATACCTGGATCCTACAGAGGTTGCACAGGTAGTCCAACTTCTCCAGGATGGCACATCAATACGGGCATGGAGGAGATTCCAGGAGACAGGCAGTTACTCTAGGAGAGCTGGACAGGGCCATAGAAGGTCCTTAACCCATCAGCAGGACCGGTATCTGCTCCTTTGGGCAAGGAGGAACAGGATGAGCACTGCCAGAGCCCTACAAAATGACCTCCAGCAGGCCACTGGTGTGAATGTCTCTGACCAAACAATCAGAAACAGACTTCATGAGAGTGGCCTGAGGGCCCGACGTTCTCTAGCGGGCCCTGTGCTCACTCCCCGGCACCATGGAGCTCGATTGGCATTTGCCATAGAATACCAGAATTGGCAGGCCCGCCACTGGCGCCCTGTGCTTTTCACAGATGAGAGCAGGTTCACCCTGAGCAGGTGACAGACGTGAAAGGGTCTGGAGAAGCCATGGAGAAGGTTATGCTGCCTGTAACATCATTCAGCATGACCGGTTTGGTGGTGGGTCAGTGATGGTCTTGGGAGGCATATCCATGGAGGGACGGACAGACCTCTACAGGCTAGACAACGGAACCTTGACTGCCATTAGGTATCGGGATGAAATCCTTGGACCCATTGTCAGACCCTACGCTGGTGCAGTGGGTCCTGGGTTCCTCCTGGTGCACGACAATGCCCGGCCTCATGTGGCGAGAGTGTGCAGGCAGTTCCTGGAGGATGAAGGAATAGATACCATTGACTGCACCCACGCTCGCCTGACCTAAATCCAATAGAACTCCTCTTGGACATTATGTTTCGACACCTCAGACTGTCCAGGAGCTCAGTGATGCCCTGGTCCAGATCTGGCAGGAGATCCCCCAGAACACCATCCGTCGTCTCATTAGGAGCATCCCCCGATGTTGTCAGGCATGCATACAAGCACATGGGGGCCATACCAACTACTGAGTACGACTTTGAGTTTCTGCAATGAAATTTTGGCAAAATGGACTAGCCTGCCGCATCATTTTTTCACTTTGATTTTCGGAGTGTCTTTGAATTCAGCCCTCTGTAGGTTGATAATTTTCATTTCCATCAAACGATGTGGCATCCTTTCATTCCTAACACATTACCCAGTCCATATCAGTATAGATATCCAGCATGATTTTTCCCCCCATTAAGATCTGATGTGTTTTCAAAGTGTTCCTTTAATTTTTTTGAGCAGTGTATATTCCAGCTTTTCACAGCAGCATCATGAATTGACTTGCTTTTTTGTTTTTTCCCCCACCAACAGGCATTGTCACAAAGGAAAACGTTGCTTTGGCTTCATGCTTTGCATCTCCATTGGGCTTTTTATTACTTGCTATGGTCCATTATCTATCAGGCAAGTATTTTTGCTCTTATATTCTTGTATATAAAAAGAAATTAAAGGTAAAATTTTTATGCTGCACAGTATTAATCTTATCAGTGGGGACCTTAAAAAAAAACAAAAAAAAAAAAACATTTAGAACTCAGGTTTTTTTTTTTGTTTTTTTTTTTTCCTTTGTTCAAATTAATGTCTCAGGAGAATCCCACATGGGTGACAGTTATGTCGTTCTTACTGCACACCACTGTAGTAATTGTGCTGCCATGGTGCAGTCATATCACAAGGGTCTTGGATGGAATAGCTGCTTACCTGTTTACGTAATCATATACAGAACAAGCACACTTCAGACCAACCTCTAATATTTTTTGTTAGTCTAAAATGAGACATCATGAGGTTCCCTTGCAAAGTTGCAGTCTTTAGCTTGTTCTGAAAATATTTACATATAAAACTGCTTTGTCCTTTTTAGGTTTTTGGAAGGCTTAATCCCAATGGATGCATGTCCTTTACCAAAGAGTGTAAATCTCAATGGAGTTGACCATTCTCTAGATCTCTGGCAAGTTATTTATTTATTTATTCTCCTTTCTGAAGTGTCGGGTGTTTCAGCCCTTGGGGTCCATTTCATGTTTAGGATGTTGATTGATTAATGGAATTGTATTGTTATATTGCATTGGTTAATATTTCATGATGTGTATTTTCCATACTGTATAAGGCATGATTGTGGATCAACTCTGTAGTATGAAAGGTGCAACATTTGTTTTCATCTGTTGTGTGGAAGAAAAATACCACTTCGGGTGTAGACAGTGTTATACTTTATTGATCAATAATTGAATACACACTAGTGCAGAGAGCCCCTTCGAAAAGAGTCTCCCCGAACAAAGGATACAGGGGTTATTTATAGAGCAGTTCCCAAGGTATACATGCCTCTTGACAGTTTTTCACTTCTGTTCTTTGTAAGTGCGATTTTGGACATTGTTATAAGGAAACGTTATCCCATCTTAAGTGTGGTAGAGTGACTCCTGATTTAGGTGCCTCAGTTAAAGGAGTTTTGGTTTTGTTACTTCCTCACATACCACCAAGGTCTGGCCTGGATCTAAATTGACCATTGCCTTTACCCTTTTAACTTCACCTTATCTGTAGTCTGTTTCTCTTCCATAAGTACCTTCTTTATTTTTCCAAGGTACCTTCTTAAATACCGAACATTCTAGCAAGGCAGAAATCATAATGCTTTATAGCAGTAAGCACAATATGCTGGGTAACATGGTCATAAAACATTCACTACACTATTGATTAATACCTTTAACATAGTACAAACATGCATTAAGAGCTTAACTTCAAGAATTTCTCTCACAGTTGTATGATAAATATTAGGGATCTATACAGTAATATGTGGAATGTTTTGTTTTTTTAATTGAAAGGGAAGTATCTTCAAATGAATTGCATTCTCTTGAACATTTGTGCCAACTCTTGTACATTCTGTTTACATAGATCAGACCATATTTACCCAACAGTATCCTTCTGTTTGCTGGCAGCTTGTTTCTGACCAAGCAGCAGTCTCTACCTTTTGACTGCCAAGGGTAGATGAATGTTCCTGTTTGCTGCTTCTCCTTGCTCTCCTCACCCTGTCCCTCTGGATTTTGAGAGCAAAGGATTTCTCATTTCAAAGCTGAACACCACAAAGGGAGATTTAAGCAGATTCAGTAACAAATACTGCTGCCGATATTTAACCCTTATGTACTATAAGGTGTTTCGTTTTAAGCTGTACTGTTTCTGTAGTTCTCAGTTTTATGATCAGGAATTCAGTAGAGTGTTGAGATCTGTGGATGAAATCAGATGACCAGTAAACTCTCGCCCAAGCCTTTGTAGATGATTCGACTCTCAATGGTGTCTGTCCTACAGTGTAGGGTTTTTTTTTTTTTTTTTTTTTTTTTTTGCAGTGGTTTGGACAGCTAATTGCAAGGGGGAAGTACACACAGCATTAGAAGAAGAATGTGTGACCAGATGGAGATGCAGTAATGTTGCAGAGAGAGCAGGCAGATAGTTAGTAGTCAGTAGGAGTGAGCTTTGTGTTCATTACCATTATCTGGACTCCAGGATGGGTGACAATCAATGGTTGCATCTCCTAAAAACACCCAGTCACTGTGTTTTCAAGATATTATAAAATCAAAATTAATTAAAATTATTGTGTTTTCAGATTTATTTAAGCGGTGCGAAAAATGAAAACGTGTTTCATTGCTTGTCAGGTCCAGAACTGATGTTCAGACGTGTACTACCTGGGGAGCCCCTATAATATGGGATGGAATGTTCGACCCCATTGTATATGACCAAGAGCACAAGGAGAGGGGCACCTCAGTGGCACTAACTGTCTTTGCAGTAGGAAGGTAAGTGGTTACTTTTTTTTTAAATTAACAAAAAATTTCTCATTGTATTTAAACAATGAGAAACAATGCAGCATTGAAATCAAGCCTGGGTTCCCACCATAGAACATAGGGCAGTTCACCATTATCCCATGAGGCTATGCCGCCTCAGAGGTACTGAATGAAAGAAAACAAACAAAAGAAACGTATATAGAAAATTCATGTAGCAGATGTGGTTTTTAGACGAACAGACATGCATTTGGCACAGTTCCTTAACTCAAATGTGAGATGATCTGACCCCATTCTAAACTGGACTTGCACATTACCATCCCCATGCAAGGTAGGGTATAAAGAACTGAACAGGGTTTGAGCTATTGGCAGTTTGCTTTGAGAATTCAGCTTTAGCTGCCCCCCATACGCACAACTGTACTTTCAGTGATCATATTAACTTTAACCACAAGGCATGTAGTTCCTGCATAGGTGTATGTAGAATTACTCTAGTGACATTACAAAAGTCATGCATTCTATTTTTACTTTAAAAATATTGTATGTTATCCAAAGTAACCTTATTTTAACACCCATTTCATGAGCCATTCCTTGTCTATTGTTGCACATCATTTTGGAATAGAATAGCATTCATTTAAGTTAGCAGTGTGGAGGATTAATGCATGTATAGGAGCCCAAACATGGAGCATCATGCATAGTATTTTTATGCCTTTCTTTTGACCAGAATTGTTCATTGCAGTTATTTATATTTGATATAGTTTTCTCTCATGCAATGGTTAGTTAAGTGTTTCAAGGTTAGGGCTACCTCAGTTCTTGGCTTATATGAGTCCAAGTCCTAACGAACAGCAGGCAGATCACAGTGAAAAAGCTTCTGCCTGTGTCGCAACAAGTAAAACAAACAGGAAGTTGTACTTTGAAGTTCTGTGGAACTCTTACTTAAAGATTGATAATTGTGTCTGTTCCTTTAGCCAATACAATGTACAGTGAATCCAGTAATAATCTGACCAAGGTGACTTACTATGCTACATACACTAAGTTCCTTGCAGTTTACCCATTTGTACCGCACAGCAGTGTAACACACTCACTGATGCTGCAGCCAGTTTGATCCATCTTTGGAAACCACCAAGAACAAACCCATATGAACATGGGGAGAATGTGCAAAGTCCACACCTACTGAACAAACCTCATACTCTACCATAAAGATACTGTGCGACACCACAAAAGGTTTTTCTTTGAACCTTGATGTTGATCTGTCACTTAGGAAGGACAGTCTTTATTTAGTTTAAACTGCCTTTTATTCCCATTCCTTGTTGATTTGATCACCTTTATGCCATTTATGTGGAAAAAGACATTGTCCTTTTTACTTTTTCCCACTTGTTATGCTTGTCCTCATACATTTTCTAGCTTAGTGCACCAGACTGGTGGACCATCTTCAGTCACTGATTTAAAAATGTGTGTGTGTGTGTGTGTGTGTGTGTGTGTGTGTGTGTGTGTGTGT